>PVKV010007912.1:0-92123 GCA_004027835.1 Alouatta palliata
TACCATTTTGCTGAAAAAGAGACGGGGCAATATTTTTAGCGATTATAACTAAAACTTTAGAGAAGTGATCAACTGATTCAAGAATTCCTAGTATACACAAGCTAAATTTTTTTTAAAAAAATCACAACTAGACATAAATAGTAAAATTTCAGAAAATAAAATACAAAGAAAGAAGTCTTAAAACTATCCAGAAATATACAAATATCCTTAACAGAGTAGCAATTATATAAACAGGTGAAATCTCAATAGCAACATTCTGAGTCAGAAGTCATAAAAAATATGCATTCAAGTTGCTAAAAAAAAAAACTGCTAATCCAAAAAATTCAACAGCAGTAAAATAATCATCATAAATAATGTATTATTTGAGTTAGGGAGGAGGCCCAACTTTTCAATTATTTGGAATAGTTTCAGAAGGAATGGCACCAGCTGCTCTTTGTATGTTGGTAGAATTCCGCTGTGAATCCATCTGGTTCTGGGCTTTTTTTGATTCATAGGCTATTAATTAGTGCCTCAATTTCAGAACTTGTTATTGATCTGTTCAGGGATTCGACTGCTTCCTGGTTTAGTCTTGGGATGGCAATTTATCTGTATTTTCTAGTTTATACAGTTTATTTGCATAGAGGTATTTATAGTATTCTCTAATGGTTTGTTCGTATTTCTGTGGGGTCAGTGGTGATATCTCCTTTATCATTTTTATTGTGTCCATTTGATTATTTTTTCTTTTCTTCTTTATTCATCTAGCTAATGGTAAATTTCTCTCTTAACATGGCTTTAGCTGTGTCCCAAAATTCTGGTACATTGTCTCTTTGTTCTCATTGATTTTAAAAACTTCTTGATTTCTGCCTAAATTTCATTGTTTACCCAGAAGGCATTCAGAAAAAGTTTGTTCAATTTCCATGTAGTTGTGTGGTTTTGAGTGAGTTTCTTAATCCTGAGTTCTAATTTGATTGCAATGTGGTCTGAGAGACTGTTCTGATTTCCATTCCTTTACATTTGCTGAGAAGTGTTGAACTTCAAATTACATGGTCGATTTTAGAATAAGTGCCATGTGGCACTGATAAGAATGTATATTTCATTGATTTGGGGTGGAGAGTTCTATAGATGTCTATTAGGTTCAGAGCTGAACTTAAGTCCTGAATATCTTATTCATTTTCTGTATTGTTGATCTGCCTAATATTGACAGTGGGATGTTAAAGTCTCCCACTATTATTGTGTAGGAGTTTACATCTCTTTGTAGGTCTCTAAGAACTTGTTTTATGAATCTGGGTGCTCCTGTATTGGGGGCATATATATTTAGGATAGTTAGCTCTTCTTGTTGTATTGATCCCTTTAGCATTATGTAATGGCCTTTTAGTCATTTTTGATCTTTGCTAGTTTAAAGTCTTTTTGCCAGTATCATCCTGATACCAAAAACCTGTCAGAGACACAATTAAAAAAAAAAAAAAAAAAAAAAAAAAAAAAAAAAAAAAAAAAAAAAAAAAAAAAAAAAAAAAAAAAAAAAAAAAAACAAACAAAAAAAAACACTTCAGGCCAATATCCCTGATGAACATTCATACGAAAATTCTCAATAAAATACTGGAAAACCGAATCCAGAAGCTCGTCAAGAAGCTTATGTACCACAATCAAGTCAGCTTCATTCATGGGATACAAGGCTGAATCAACATATGCAAATTGATAAACATAATCCATAACATAAATAGAACTAATGACGAAAACCACATGATTATCTCAAAAGATGCAGAAAAGGCCTTCAATAAAATTCAATGTCCCTTCATGTTAAAAACTTTCAATAAACTAGGCATTGATAGAACATGTCACAAAAAAGAACTATTTATGATAAACACACAGTCAATTATCATACTGAATGGGCAAAAGCTAGAAACATTCTCTTTGAAAACTGGCACAAGATAAAGATGCCCTCTCTCACCACTCCTATGCAACATTGTATTGGAAGTTCTCACCAGGCCAATCAGGCAAGAGAAAGAAATAAAAGCTATTCAAATAAAAAGACAGGAAGTCAAATAGTCTCTGTTTGCAGAAAACATGAGTTTATATTTAGAAAACCCAATTGTCTCAGCCCAAAAACTCCTTAATCTGATAAGCAACTTCAACAAAGTCTCAGAATAGAAAATCAATGTGCAAAAACTACAAGCATTCCTATACACCAACAACAGACAAGCAGAGAGCCAAATCATAAATGAAGTCCCAATCACAATTGCTACAAAGAGAATAAAACACCTAGGAATACAGCTAACAAGGTATGTGAAGGACCTCTTCAAGGAGAACTACAAACCACTCCTCAAGGTAATAGACAGGACACAAATGAACAGAAAAATATTCCATCCTCATGGATAAGAAAAATCCATATCATGAAAATGGCCATATAGCCCAAAGTAATTTATAGATTCAGTGCTATTTGCACCAAACTGCCACTGACATTCTTCACAGAATTAGAAAAAAACTACTTTAAATTTCATATGGAATCAAAAAGGAGCCTGTATAACCAAGGCAGTTATAAACAAAAAGAACAAAGCTGGAAGTATCATGCTACCTGACCTTAAACTATACTACAAGGCGACAGTAATCAAAACAGCATGGTACTGGTACCAAAACAGACATACAGATCAATGGAAAATAAAAGAGACCTCAGAAATAACATCACACATCTACAACCATCTGATCTTTGATAAACCTGACAAAAACAAGCAATGGGGAAATGATTTCCTATTTAATAAGTGGTGCTGGGAAGAGAGGCTAGCCATATGCAGAAAACTGAAATAGATTCTTTCCTTACACCTTATACAAAAATTAACTCAAAATGGATTACAGTCTTAAAGGTAAAACCCAAAACCATAAAAACCCTAGAAGAAAAACCTAAGCAATACCATTCAGGACATAGGCATGGGAAAAGACGTCATGACTAAAACACTAAAAGCAATGGCAACAAAAGCCAAAATTGATAAATGGGATCTAATTAAACTATAAAGAGCTTCTACACAGCAAAGGAAACTATCATCAGAGTAAACAGGAAGCCTACAGAATGGGAGAACATTTTTGAAGTCTATCCATCTTAAAGAGCTAATATCCAGAATCTACAAGGACCTTAAACAAATTTACAAGAAAAAAACAACCCCATCAAAAAGTGGGCAAAGGATGTGAACAGACACTTCGCAAAAGAAGACATTTATGCAGCCAACAAACATATGGAAAAAAGCTCATTATGACTGGTCATTAGAGAAATGCAAGTCAAAACCACAATGAGATGTCATCTCACACCAGTTAGAATGGCAATCATTAAAAAATCTGGAGACAACAGATGCTGGAAAGAATGTCAAAAAACAGGAACCCTTTTACACTGTTAGTGGGAGTGTAAATTAGTTCAACCATTGTGGAAGACAGTGTGGCGATTCCTCAAGGATCTAGAACTAGAAATACCATTTGATCCAGCAATCCCATTACTGGGTATATGCCCACAGGATTATAAATCATTCTAGTATAAACACATATGTACATATATGTTTATTGCAGCAGTATTCACAATAGCAAAGACTTGGAACTAACCCAAAGGCCTACCAATGATAGACTAGATAAAGCAAATATGGTACATATACACCATGGAATACTATGCAGCCATAAAAAGGAATGTGATCATATCCTTTGCAGGGACATGGAGGAAGTGGGAAGTCATCATCCTCAGCAAACTAACACAGGAACAGAAAACCAAACACTGTATGTTATATTGCATGTTCTCACTCTAAGTGGAAGTTGAACAATGAGAATGCATGGACATAGTGAGGGAAATAACACACACCAGGGCCAGTTGGGAAATGGGGGGCAAAGGGAGGAAGAACATTAGGACAAATATCTAATGTGTGCGGAGTTTAAATCCTGGTTCACGTGTTGATAGGTACAGCAAACTGTCATGGCATGCATATACCTATGTAAAAACCTACAAGTTCTGCACTTGTATCCCAGAACTTAAGTAAAATAAAATAAAGATAGAAAAAATGAAACTCAACTAAGGCAGCAAGGAGGGTTAGGATATGCAGTATCTCAACTGAGATATTTTATTTTGACATAGACAGTATCAGGCTACCATCATAATATCGTCTACCACAGCTTTTCACTTTCGTTCTTTTTTCTATTTGAAAAGCTGTTTCACTTCACAGTCTAGGCATTAGGTGTGTAAAATAGTTATCTGAGCATACTTCAAAAAAAAAAAAAAACATTATTTAAAACCCCAAAACTTAAGAGTATTTGGTACTAGATTACCAAATATAAAATACACATTCTTAAAGAAAATGGCAAATATAAGGTTTAACCTAATCAAACATTGACTGCATAAAACAAAAAAGAGTAATGGATTATGATTTTGGAATTGTATTTTATAATGGTAAAATATTTAGAGAATTACAGTATAAAACGTATATCAGGAGGTAAGTAGAGATTCTTACATAGATGTCATTCATTGTCCGGGGAGAGAGAAAAGGTAAAGGCTTTCATAAATCAAGAATACATATAACAATTTCTATGGATATCTAAAAAGGAATAGAAAAACAAGGGATATAAATGGAATAAAATTTAAAAATCAACTCAAAAGAAGAGACAGAAATATATGGAACATATGGGAAAAGAGAAAGCTCATTAAAAGATGTCAATTTAAACTTAAATGTATCAGTTAAATCATTAGAATAAATTGGACTAAATGCAATGATTTTCAGACTGATTTAAGAATAATAATAGATACTGTTTATAAAAGACACATGAAAAATAAGAACACAAAAGTAAATTGAGAATAGAAGGGTTGAAAATAAATATACCATGAAATCACTAATCCTTCCCAAAGAAAATCGTATAGCTATTATTTTAATAAAAGACATAATGGGCCTTAATTCAAAAAAAAACTCTCTTTATAACATAGGACCTAAATGAATATTTATTGGTATAAGTGCATATGTTAGAATAAATTATTCAAAAGTAATTGCTAAATACTAATTTTTTATTAAAATAGCAACAAAATAAACACAAAAGTAGAAAGAATGAAAACATAGAAATATATAAAAAGATCAGTAAAATCAAAAGTTAAATTTTGGGAATAACTAACAAATTTGACATACCTCTAGCGTGGCTGATAAAACAAGAGAAAGAAAATTTAGCTCATCTGATACTGGAATGAAAAGAGATATTTCTAAAGCCCTTACCATCTTAAAAAGATCATAGAGGATAAATAAACAATTCTGTTAATAAATTTGAATGAAATCAGCAGATTCTTAGAAAAATACAGCTTATAAAAACTGACACAATAAAAAAGAAAAAGGACGAATACATCTAAAACTTTTAAAGAGATAGATTTAGTCATTTAAAAGTTTTCCACATAGACTCAAAAATTTAATTTAGAGAATTTAACAACAAAACCTCTTATATAGAAAAAAGAACTGAGAATGAGATATAATAAGATCACAAAGCTACTAAGTGTTAGAACCTAGATTTAACTCAGAGAATACTTTTAATCAATATGTTCTACTGAGACCACATTTTTTGATTTTGGCACAAAATTGATGTAACAATATTGTTTCCAATATTCTCTTGACTTACTTTAAATGTGGAAGGAATCTTAAAAAATTAGTTAGCATAAGTTCTCTATTTTCAGATGATATAACTGATTCCCATCACTGTTAATTTCATTGTATATAAAGTTGTTTAAAGTTACAGAGATATCAGCAGAGATTGACTGATACCTAGTGTTTCTGATTTCATAGGATTTCACTATTCTATGTTTATTTCAGTTAATAAAATAAAAATGGGTTAGTTAATGGAGGGCTGAAGACAATTCAGATTGTAGTAATCAACCTCTCAAATTCCTCTCTACAAATGATTTAAAATAAATTAATGACAACACAAACTGTGCACAGATCCACACACATGTAATTAGATGAAGACAGAAGAAATGTAACCTGCGAAATAACTGTGTAAAAAGAAAATCATTACTAAATTTCAATACCATTGTAGAAAAAAATCTGCTAATAAGAAATATGGAAGGCTAAAATGAACCTGTGGTCTTGTTCTGGAACTAGAGATATTAATATAAACTTACGTTATTTAATATTTGTAATCAGATAGATAAATACAGAAATATAGTTGTATGTACATATAAAACTATATAACTTCTGCAGGTGATTATATACATATATATATATATATATATATATATATATATATATACACAAAACGATGTAATTTCTGCAGTATTTCTAAGTCTTCTCAGCAGAACAAATCATGTATATCTACGCATACTGGCTCATGCTTATATATATATATATGAGCCAATATGACACCTGTATAGCACTGAGAACAACTAGCACCCAAATCTTGGTTTCTAACTACCTTTCTCTAATCAAAGAAATCAGAGTTTCTTAGAGAAATGTGTGATTCTAACACTGGATTTAAGTTTACTTGGGAACATCTTCTTGTGCCAGAAAGTAAGAAAGTGCTCAAATAAATGCAAAAATACGAACTTTTCAAAACAAGAAAGGGACCAGCCTGAAGGAATTATTCCAAAGATGAAATAATTTGAACAACAAGGTAATTAATAATATTATATTTTAATCCATGGAGTAAAACAAATATTTATCTGTCCATGCTGATATAGATCAATAATCAAATAATGTAACAGGAGTGAATAAAGAGCTCGTCTCTATAGTAGACTTTCAATTAGTAAACATAAAAGAAAAGGGAAATAGAAAACTACTGTTAGGCAAATACCACAGTAATAACTGAAGATCTAGTGATGTGTACTAAAATAAGTGTGTGAAAGATTGAGGAGAAACAGGATTTTTGTAGTCTTAAAGTTCATCTTTCAAAATGTATACTGACTATAAAGGTAATTACAGCACCTTTACAGCAGAAAACCTTGCCAGACATCACTTTACCCACATGATCAAGATTAACATCACCAGTAATGAGATATATCAACGTTACGAAACCCTTGATACCATGGATTAGAAAGGAAATCTAGTCATAGGTAAACATCAAACCCAAATTGAAGGATCATCTACAAAATTAACTGATCAATATTCTTAAAGGGGGACGAGATCATAAAAGACAAGGAAAGACTGAGAAACTTTCACAGAATAGGATAAATTAAGGATAAATCACAACTAAATGCAGTGTGGGATTCTGGGTAGGCTATCGCAAAACATAAAAGGATATTAATAAATAAACTGGTGAAATTGAAATGTCTATAGTTTAATAACACTGTGCCAATGTTAATTTTCTGTTTTTGATAGTTGTACTATGGGTATGTAAGATGTTAGCATGAGAGGAAGCTAGACAAGGGGAATCTGAAAACACTGTTTACTATCTTTGTAACTTTTCTGAAGTCCAAAATTAGCTCAAAGTAAAATTTTTTAAAGAAATGTAATCAAAGATACCTTACCAGTCTCAAAATGCAGAAGAAAGTTAATAAAACAGTATGTAAATGAATGTTGAGTGTCCCATTAGAGCAACTGAGTGTCACATTAGAGCAGAAAATACGGATAAATTATTTCCTCTGATGAAAAACAAAATTCTTAGTCATGTTGGACTTTTGTTATACTTGAAAATATGACTATGTTTTTGAAGTGTCTCTTTGTAGATAATAGAGGCAGAACCATGAAGACACAATATTTATAATCTCACTTTCTGTTGGGATTCACTCGGGGTGGTTGGCAAAATATTAGGGAAAGTTAGAAGATTATAGTCTCAAACATTTTGGAAGGTGGAAAGGTTTTAACGGGACAGGCTGAAGGCAACCAGTTCTTACGTTGGAGTATTAAGTCATAGGGTGAAGATTGAAGGACAATAAAAGCTTCCCCAGTTAATTCTGTTTATCCCACATTCCTTTGTCTCTACTCTGTTTACTCATGTAAACTTTGTGCTGGATGGTTCTCTCAAGGGAAGATCGAAGGGAATTACCTGTTAATGTTGTTTACCTAGGCCTGGGAACCAAGACCTTTTATCATTCGTAAAACCACTCTTTTAACCATGTTAATTATCCACAAGCGTGTTGACTTAGAACCTCTGTTATTAAATCTATACTGAATAAATATGAGGAGAAAAAAGGAGTCGTGGTCAGTTAGCAGCAATTGCCCTCTGAGAGCAGCTGACTACCATCCCTAGCCCACTTGAATTCACTGTACTCTGGTATGTGAGAGTATATTTCATTCATCCATCACTGAGTCAGGGGCTGCAGGACAGACTTCTGCAGGTGGTGATCAGCATCTCAGGTGGTGACCCTGATGTGATACTTGTCACAGCTGGTGCCCAAACAGGGACACCAATGTGACCGATGCCACAACTTTTCCCATCAGAAGCATCTTTAGGCACTGATTTCATAGGTGCATATTTAGGTCTCTATATTGGGGTCCTGTAATAACTTAATTTTCTTTTAAATTTCTGTATTTTTCAGTATTGGTCGTGTATTAAATATTTACTAGATTCTGATGTTTATGACAGTGAATAAAAAATACTGTCTTCCTGAAAATTCTAAAAAGGCACATATAGTGTGATGACAAAATCAAAAAAACAGTCAGTACAAATTATTCGCAAAAACAAGAGAATAACTAGAATTATTGATAAGAGTATATATATTCTATCCATATTTCATAGCTTTATAAGCATATATATTCAATAATATATTTTCCTATACATATTTTTAATAATGTACTTTTTTTTTTAAACAGAGTTTCCCTCTGTTGCCCACACTGGAGCACAGTGGCATGATATCTGCTCACTGCAGCCTCCACCTCCCAGGTTCAAGTGATTCTCCTGTCTCAGCCTCCCAAGTAGCTGGGATTACAGGTATGTGCCACCATGCCTGGCTAATTTTTGTATTTTTAGCAGAGACAGGATTTTATCATGCTGGCAAGACTGGCCTTGAACTCCTGACTTCAAGTGATCCACTGGCCTTGGCCCACAAAGTGCTGAGATTATAGGCATGAGCCACCGCACCCATCCTATACTGTCAACAATATTTTACAGAAAACATTGCACAACCATGTATCTATAATGCACAAATATCCAAAAACTGAAATCTTTTTCTTTGGCAGAACATTTTAGTAAAAAATGAAAACTACAGATATATATAATTTGGCCATACTATGAGCAAAAGATAATGATAAGTCAATAGACCCTTGATTTCTGTTACCTGTATTTGGGAATATAATTCCTAACTCCCTTGTATTTATAAGAAAAATTCAGACTAAGAATGAAAACTCAACTGCTATACTTTTAAGAGTCACAAAATTATTAACTTGTAGCATGAGTATTCTCTCTCCAATAAAGAACTGGAGTTCTAATGTTATTACTGAAATGGAACTTTCTTTTTCTAACTGGAAGTGAAGATACATTACAGGAAAACAATGAAGCTAGTTTCTGTTCTTGCTGGTGCTGTTTGATGGTAATGAGGATGAAATAAAATTATAAATATGATATAAATATTAGATGGGACATAGTGATGTTACCATTATTCAAATTATCTTTCATTATTTTCAGCTCACTAATTTTCTATAGTCCACGCTTGAAATAGCATTATGCAATCTACAATATACACTAATTGAAACTGTGTCAGCAGTTAGCATTCTATGAACCAGTCTAACTTCAGGGGCTTTAATTTTAGCTATCTCAGTCCTTTTGCATCAATACGTTCCCTATGAGTTTTTAACTGTATGTGTAGTGTGGTAAATGAACACTCTTCTTCTTTTCAGAAGTGAGAGGGCAGACTAAGGAAGAACATTGTGCTTACTTGATATTTGTTTTCTGTTACCAATATTTGACGTCATTACATTAGTCTGCAGTTGTGTTGAAGTGAAAAATAAGATTTTTTTAAACATAATTTTAAAATTCTTTTCTTTTTACTTTCTGATAATAGACTATTTCATTCTCAGTGGCTTTGAATGTACTAGAAATCTGAACATATGGTTAGACTAAACTTTCCTTCCATAACTTGTGTTCTCATCATTGCTGTAATATTAAATAGTAAATACTAAATCACCCAAATATTCTCCAATGTGATATCTAGCCACCTACTTTATAAACAACACAAATTAAATATGGAAGTACTTCTAAAAATCATTCAAAGCGTAGTAGGTACACAATTTGCCCAGTCTATTTTTATTTGTTCCCAGAAATTTTTCATATATATAAAATGTAAATCACAAGTTTTCCCTAGCATATAAAACCCTTTTGTGTCACACTACAAAGCAAAAAGAATTAGTGGTCTACCCAAAATATAGTACATCACAGAATATGAAAGAATCCAGCCCATGGCATTATCAGCATGTCAGCCCTTTCCTTTTCCTGAGTAATGAACAAATCTTGCCTGTGATTAGGACATACTTAGGAATTCCTAGACCCTCCTCATGATTTCTCCTCAAATCAGTCTTACCTGTGATTATACCAAGCAAATTTCTAGGTATTAAGTCCCCTTATTCTTTGAAATATTATTCCCCTACTCCTAGCCCTGTAGATATTATCTAGAGTGTTGGATTTTTTCAACTAGATTTGAGTTTATTTATTAAACTTATTCTTTTTTCTGCTTCCTAATTCAAGCATCCTTTTTAGTCCTTTTTTTACATGCTCATTATTTCTTTAAAAATATTATTCTTTTAAAACAAACCTCTCAAGTTATATCTTTGGTTATCATCATTTTTCATCCTTTTTAAACTAATAATAATAATAATAAGGAATGAACTTAGCTCCAAATAAGTACCCCTCCTGTCAAAAACTAAGATCTAAGATTTCATCATTCTTGCAGGCTAACATGGTTGCCTGCCACAGTTTCATGTTTGCTGGCAAACAGGCCAGAGTCAAGAGACAATGGATTTTCTTAATCATGGCCAACAAGCATGAGCATCAGCATATTTGGATCCAGCCCACAAACCTCACAAGGGCAACACAGATGAGCCCCCATGAATGTCTGCCTACACATGCAGGAGACTGCATTAAAGGAGAGAAACACTGAGGTTTTGGCCTCAAGATATTTTCCTTCATGAGGAAGCTCCAGAGGTGATTCTGAAAGACAGAGATAAGTATAGTCCTTCCTTTACCTACTTTCAAGGGTCTCCTAGCACCAAGGTTGTTATCCTTCTACCATGACAAAATTCAGGTGTCCTATTCCACAGCTTTCAACTCAACTTTTTTTCCCCAATCATTTCTTATTCAAATCCAGCTATTTAATAAAATCTCAGGTTAATGGAAGATCATCTTTCGGTTCAAAGAAGATCATCTTTTAACCTATAATAATCGGGGGAATTCCCAAAGTTTCAAAATATATCTATACAACCCCTTTTAACCTAAAGGTAATCTTCCTTTAACCTAATGAAGAAAGCATGCAGAAACTAATTATGTCTCTCACTTTGGCCCATATGTTCCACTAGAGGGGGAAACAATGGGCAATATATTCAACCAAATAGTAAATCCTCATGTGGTCTGTGACTAAGCCAGTCTAACAAGAGAATCTCAGTGGCTGACACAGAATAAAATCTGAATTGTGACCCTCGCAGGCAGGCTTTCGCCCAGAGGAAGTAGGCTGCCTGGGGTTGCTATTAGGAAAATAAAAGAAGTACCATGGCCAGGAATAATCAGGGGGAATTCCCAAAGTTTCAAAATATATCTATACAATCCCTTCCCTTTCATTCTGATCATTATCCAGGAAGTGGCCAGGAGGAGATAACTCCCTTCTGAGAATAGTCACATGGAATCACCAAACTGCCTTATTAAGTAGGAGGTAGAGTTAGAAATCTTTTTAAGTCAGTTTTTAAGGAAGCTATTTCAACTATTAACAATATCATATGATAAGGAGCACTGAAAGTCCACTAATTACTTCAGTTATTCGTTGTCAGATTGCAAATGATCCAGAAATTTGAAAATATAACATAGGTTAGTTTCAAAGTCCATGATGGAATGACTAAAGTCATTTGGGTCAGACTACAAGGGCGATGCAATAAGCTAAATCATGTCAAGTCAAAATCATGTCAAGACGTCACTGATAATCAAGATGGGGTCAAAGATCCATGAAGTCAAACCGTCACAATTTGGCACATACAATGCCCTATGTGATATGGCCTCTCTCAGTGAGACAATTAGGTCAAATTTTAACAGGAGTCACAAGCATGATTTCAGTGGCAGCCTCTGCATCATAAGCACGCAGACTCTAATGTGCCCATTCTACTTTAATTGTAGAAGTGTTGCCATGTTCAGTACAAGGATGAATCCTTGTAGCAATACTGGCAATCTAGGTGATGCAGACTCAATCAACAGATGGATTGCTGTTAGTCTCATTAGAAAACAAGTCTTAACCACGGGCATTTATAGTAGTAATCCAATTAATTAATCAGCAATCTTTGTTTTCACAGTTCATGGCCTGAAAATGGGTGTTTTTTATCCACTGCCTGTAGTTTTCCAAGTGGCAGATTAAAGAGCTGGATTCAGTAAAAATATATTGAAGTTTATCAAAGGGAGCACTGGCCACATCTATGAGAATTACTTTCAATACTGCCCGCAAAATAAAGTGCCCACGACTGGTTTTGTTTCTGCATAGTTGGTGTTAACATTGAATAGCTGCACAATGCAGAGGTTACTGTCAGCTTCCAGCTTAGCTCTATCATCAGTGAATTAGGCCCAGCATTTAGGGGAACTTCTGTGAATCAATGGCCCCACTGAGATAGCAGTTTGCTTTGCCTCAGACAGCAAGGTTGGGGATTAGGTTTCCCTGAAGGGATAGCTGCTAATTTTTCATATAAAAATGAGACATTGCTAGGGCCAGGCCAGCTGCATTTTTGAATATGCTATTGTCATTAGAAAAGACAGGCTTATTAGACTCTTCCCATCTTGTTAGTCATTGCAAGTGAATTAACCACCCCAAAATGTATTATCAGACCAGAGAGTTATAAGGTGGTTCTGGGTTAAAAATTCAGTTTTGACAAAAGTCTAAAAGCAAGGTAATAGCTAAGCTTTGTCATGCAGGCAACAAGTCCCAAACCCCAAGAGGAGCCTCCAGATGGATATTTCTTCCCTTTGCCAGTGGCTCTAACTAGCAGAATCATTAGTCACAGAGACTTATACCTCAAAGGAATCATTGGAGTTATAGATCCCTTAGGATATTAGCTCTTTTCTATACACAGCTTTTCCAAATTGGAATAATCCATTCTGACACTTACAGGACAGGGAAGTATAAGTATATAACACTTCATTTCCTACTATATATTCTGATGTGTAAACAACAACAGTACACTGAATTAGCCCAAAGAGCTGCACCTGCAGGGTCGTACTAGCTTCTCTTTCCAACTCTAAACCTTGTCCACATTCTATTGGTTGAATCCAGGCACTCTTTCACCTATTAAACTAGATAGAGTGTAACTTGGTTATCACTGGGCTAGATAACAGAGTAATGAAAGTACCCTAATGTCCCTGAAATGTCTTAGTATACATGAATAGGTGCATAATGGCTTTGCCCCAATATACTCAAAGAGTTACATATAGACTTTATTTCCCTGGGATAAAGGAGTATCAGATCCACCTTTAATCATCTTTCTTCGAGCAGGTAAGGTCAAGGCACAGGGATGAACTGGAGGTGGGAAATGGAAAAAAATTTTTTTTAGAACCATTTCAAACTGTCTGACTATAAAAGTAATAGAGAGAGGGCAAGCAACTTATGGAATACACTTTCAAAAGAATGTTTATTTCGCTTAAGATGAAAAAGATTTTAGCAGTTAAGAAGATGATACAAAGAGATTTAACAATACGAGCTTTGTAATAATACACTAGAGATTCTGGCATAGAGTAGGTTATAGATTCAAAGAACAGACAAATAAATAACAAACAATAAACTTACATGTATGGTCTATTATTATGTTACATCAAAAATAGGTGGTCTCACATAGATCAATGGAATAAAATAAAGAACCTGGAAATAAAACCACATACTTACAACCAACTGATCTTTGACAAAGTCACAAAAATAGACACTGAGGAAAGGATACCTTACTCAATAAATGGTTCTGGAAAAATTAAATCATCATATGCAAACGAATAAAACTGTACCCATACCTCTCATCAGATACAAACATTAACTCAAGATGGATTAACGACCTAAATGTAAGACATGAAAGTATAAAAATCTTAAAGGAAAATCTAGGACAAACTCTTCTGTACATTGGCTTAGGCAAAGAATTTATGAATACTTCAATGTACAGAAAAACTCTTTTTTACATTGGCCTAGGCAAAGAATTTATGAATACCTCAAAAGCAAATGCAGCAAAAACAAAAACAGACAAATGGGATTTAATTAAACTAAAAAGCCTCTGCACAGCAAAAGAAATGGTCAACAGAAAAAATAGACAAGCTACAGGAAAAAAAGTTTTCCAAATCCTGCATCTGATAAATGGCTAATATCCAGACTCCGTGAGGAATTCAAACAGCTCAACAAAACAAAAAAAAAAAAACATTAAAAAGTGGGCAAAGAATATGAACAGACATTTTTTCAAAAGAAGACATACAAGTGACCAAAGCACATATGAAAAAAATGTTTAAGCTGAGTAATCATGACAGAAACGCAAATTAAAACCACAAGGAAATACCATTGTATACCAGTCAGAATAACTATTACTAAAAAGTCAAAAATCAACAGATGAGGATGCAGAGAAAATGAAACACTTACACAGTGCTGGTGGGAATGCAAGTTACTACAACTACTATGGAAAACAATATGGAGATTACCGAAAAATTAAAAATTAAAATGATATAAATATACATATTTTAATATCTATATAGACACACATACCACTTAATACTAATCGGCCATAAAAATGAATAAATTCATGTCTTTTGCAGCAACGTGGATGAAACTGGAGGCCATTATCCTAAGTGCAATAACTCAGAAAGAGAAAGTCAAATACCACATATTCTCACTTATAAGTGGAAGCTAAACAGTTGGCACACATGTATATACAGAGGGGACTAATAGACATTAGAGGCTACGAAAGGTGGGAGGGTGGGAGGAGGGTGAGGGTTGAAAAATTACTTCTTTGGTACAATGTTCGCTGTTCTTCTGATGGGTATACTAAAAGCTCAGACTTCACCACTACACAATATGAACATGTAAGAAATATGCACTTGTACTCCTTAAATATATAAAAATTTTGAAAGTGTAGTCTCTGTGTAGAATTCAATTTGAGTTTTTACTTCTTTTAAAGCAGGAAACCACATATAATTTTGATAAACTAGAGAGCTGCTTTATAGCACCCAAGGTTAAGGATGAAGTTACATCTAGATATTCCTTCACTAGGGCAACTGCTTAAAGAGACCAAGGCAGGGTAGATCATGAGGTCAAGAGATCGAGATCATCCTGGTCAACATGGTGAAATCTCATCTCTACTAAAAATACAAAACTTAGCTGGGTGTGTTGGCATGGATCTGTAGCCCCAGCTACTCGGGAGGCTGAGGTAGGAGAATCATTTGAACCCGGGACATGGAGGTTGTGGGGAGCCACGATTGTACCATTGCACTCCAGCCTGGTGACAGAGTGAGACTCTGTCCTTAAAAAAAAAAAAAAAAAAAAAAAAATCCAGTTGGCTAGCATTAAAACCCACTCAAATGATCTACAGATAGTTCACAAATGTCCCTAAACCAACGTGACCCCCAACACCTCAACCCCTGAGCCTGCAAAAAAATAAAAAAACAAAATATAAACAGAAGAAGGAAAGAAGGGAAAGAAGGATTAGGTTTACAAAAATCCTTTTAATATAGAACATTCTTATCTACAATAATATGAATGTAAAAGGTAGTATAATGTTCATTATTTCTACCACTTTGGCAAAATTGGTGTGACAGAAAAGAAAAAAGAAAGGATTGTACACATAGCATGAATTTTGGCTTTATGAATAAAAGTCTATTAGCTTTATAGAAATAGCTGTGTAGGTGTATTCAAGATAATTGAACTATGTTCACATAAAAAGAAATGGTGAATGGTGTTTTTCTAAATGTGAAACTATGCAGAATCCTGCTTTGCAATACCAGGAAATCTGCAAGGGCAGTGCTGAGATCAATGTCATTATCCAGAAGGCATTACTGAAATAGATTTTAAATCCTTTGATGTAATTGCTTGCTGAGTTTGCCATTACTGCAGCTCTATCCTTTTGACTGACTGAAGGCCTTTAACAGCTCCAGAGTTACTGAGACTGCCAACATACTCACGTTGGAATCTTAAAGTTAGACAGATGTTTGATGTTTAATTTAACTAATATGGCACACCGTGAGTCAACAAAACACATTTTGTGTTAAAGCAAAAAAAAATAATAATTTTTTTAAAGGTGAGGGACAGGAATACACACTGAGTTAATCTTTCTGTTTCAGCAGAGAAGCCTTTGCTCTTAGAATTATTAACATGAATTCTGATTTGAAAACCCTATGGCATTTTTCCCGCCCCTTGAGAAAAGCAGACTTGATTCCACTGGAGCATTTAGAACCAGAACTCAATGAATAAATTAACAGTGCATGAAATCCTCAAGCGAACTGAAGGAGCAATGAGGTGAGTTTTCTTTTCATTTAGGCAGTCCCTATTTTCCATGATTCCCTGAATAATTCCAGTTGTTTGTAATGCTTCTTTTGATTTTATTTTTTTGAAAACCTACAACAAATAGACAATAATGCACCTAATTAGCTTGTCTTTAGGTTTTCTCTCTGGTTCAAGAAAGATGAATTTGACTGTAAGGAGAGAATTTTATTCATATTTTTAGTATGGATTGCGGTTAATATAAAACAAACAAACAAATTATATTCAACACCTCCTAGTAGAAGATATTTCTCCCTCTCAAAAAAGAAAAAATAGTGGCTATATATTTTGTTTAAGAATATGGTTAATGCTAATAGCTTCTTTAATTAATATTATTTTCCTCACACCATTTTGAGAAAAAGGTTGAAGGTTACTTTTTAGTGTGGTTTTAGCTAAAGCAAGACTGTGTCAATCCTAGGCCTTTTTGAGCTCAGTTTTACCGTTTTACAGTAATAATACATTTGTACAGAAATAATATGTAGTGGTTGTATGGCTGGTGGTGGTAGCAGTGGTTATATAATTTCAAGCCATATAATTTGCACTGTGCTTTCACCAATATTTTATCTTGACTTTCATGACAACTTTATGACATAGGTAGACGATCTATCATTATCCCATTGTATAAATAATGAAACTGAGGCTAGAAAATTTTGGTGACTTTTGGTCGGGCGCTGTGGATCACACCTGTAATCCCAGCACTTTGGGAGGCTGAGGCGGGCAGATCACAAGGTAAGGAGATGGAGACCATCCTGGCTAAAACGGTGAAATCCCATCTCTACTAAAAATACAAAACAAAATTGGCCAGGCATGGTGGCACGTGCCTGCAGTCCCAGCTACTTGGGAGGCTGAGGCAAGAGAATCCCTTGAAACTGGAAGGCACAGGTTGTAGTGAGCCAAGATCATGCCACTGTACTCCAGCCTGGGAGCAGAATCAGATTATATCTCAAACAAAAACGAAGAGAAGAGAAGAGAAGAGAAGAGAAGAGAAGAGAAGAGAAGAGAAGAGAAGAGAAGAGAAGAGAAGAGAAGAGAAGAGAAGAGAAGAGAAGAGAAGAGAAGAGAAGAGAAAAAAAGAAAAGAAAAGAAAGTTTGGTGACTTTTTAACCACCATAATGTAACAAATTTAGGTCATCAAGATGTCTTCAAATTTAAGTCATCTGTGGCAGGCCTTATTCAGAATCCAGCTCCTCCAGAAGTCAAACTGGTAGCATACGGCCAAAGACTCCTATCAAAAGGCACATATTAGCATAAAGTGTCTGGCATGGCCCAAGGCTGCAACTAACAAGATGATATGTTTTGAGTCTGTATTCACACCCAAACTCATGTCAAATTGTAATCCCTAGTATTGGAGATGGGGCCTGGTGGGAGGTGATTTAATCATGGAAATGAGTTTCCCCCTTTTGAATCTTGTGATAGAGTTCTCACAAGATCTCGTCACTTAAAAGTGTATTGCACCTCCCCCCTTCTATCTCCTCCTTCTGCTCCAACCATGTGAAGATGCCTGCTCTGTCTTTGCCTTCTGCAATGAGTAAAAGCTCCCAGAGGAACCCCCAGCCATGCTTTCTATAGAGCCTGCGGAACCATGAGCTAATTAAATCTCTTTGCTTGGTAAATTACCCAGTCTCAGGTATTTTTTTTATAGCAGTGCAAGGATGTACAAAGTTACAAAGACAACCTCATCAGGCCAGATATTCCAAGGGCTTAAACGTTATTTCCCAGGAGCTGGTCAAGAGCCAAAACTTTCTTTGGATTCTGTACGGTTGGTACCACCCAGACATACTGACTAATCCCTATCCCTAATTAGTTTGAGCATTACATTTCTAATAAAGTTTTCAAAATATACTTTCCATTCTAATTAAAAATGCCACAGAGCAGAGATAATAAAAAAAATTATCTAGTTTTCCTTGACAAAGTGCTTAGAAGTTTAAAATACTAGAAATGATGGATTGAAAAGATGAATCATAAAAATAATACAGGATAAGAGAAATAAAGAATAGGGTTTATTTCTAAGTTTGTGTCTTTAATTACATTCTTTTGATATTTTGGGGATAATAGATTTTTTTTGAACCTAGCAAGTAGCAACTTTATTTTATTTTTCTAAATTTCACATGATTGCTGAGTAGTTCCTTTGTTATTATTTCTCTTTATCCATATCTTATCATAGGTGGCTTTAAAAAATTGACATTTTCAACCTTCTACTTGGAAATTTTCTTAGCCAACTATAACATTTTATTAGGCATAATTTTATTTTTTCAAAATTACTGCAGTCAATAGTTTTACCAAACTTTCAGCCCACTACATAATGGGTATCCTCTCCTTTCTACGGACTTCAGTTACAAAATCTCACTGTCATCAGCCTTCAGTGAGTCTCCTTAAGACACTCTCAACTTCTGCTCTCTTACTGGTCCCAACACAATGCATGTTATACTTTTTGTTATCTTAACACTCTTCTGGTGATAATTTCTATTCAGATTAGCTTTTGTTGCCTAATAAACCAGCTCAAGACTTAGTTTAATAAAGCAATTAATTATTACTCCTGGTTCTGTATATTGACTCCAGTTGGTTGAATGGTTCTAGCTTAGAATGTATTATGCAGTTGTGGTTAAATGCTTGCTGGGGCTGCAGTTATCTGAAGTCTGACTGAACTCAATGTTGAGGACTGCTTATTCCCATAATGGAAGTTAATGCTGTCTATACAAGATGAAAACTCATTTAGGACTGTGTTATGGATTGAATGTTTGTGTCCCCTGAAATTCATGTATGGAAGCCCTAACCACCACCATGATGGTATTTGAAGATGAAGGCCTTGGGAGATCAATAGTTAGATGATTTCATGAGGGTGGGGCCCTGGGTATTATGAGATCAGTGCCCCCACAAGTGACACCTGAGCAGTCTCTTTCATTCTCTCTCTCTCTTTCCTCTCTCTTTCTCTCTCTTTCCCTGAAATGTGAAGACAGAATGAGAAGGTGGTTTTTGCAATCCTGGAAGAGGTTTAACCAGAACCCAACCACACAGCCACCACCTTGATCTCAGATTTCCAGCCTCCAGAACTATGAGAAAATAAATTTCTTTTATTTAAGCCAACTAGTCTATAGTATTTTGTTATGCCATCTTAAGCAAACTAATGACAAGCTGTCACCTAGAGTGCCTGCACATGGACTATCCATGCAATTTGGACTTCTCACATCATGATATCTGGGTTTCCAGAGGGAGCAACCCAAAAGCAAAATTCCAAGACACTCAGGGAGAAACTATAATAAGGCTTCTTATGACTTAGTATCAGAAATCCCATCCCAGATTCATGAGAGGAAGTGAAAATTAGACCTCTTCTACAGATGTAAGAAGCAGAATGTGTTTAGAGAGAAGAAATTGTAAGCAGCCATCTTGAAAATGAGCTAGCGCATGTGGCATCTGTGCTGTGAGAATCCATTTGTATTCATTCTCTGGTCTTGGGTGATATAATTCAGATAAATCTGGGTAACTCCATGATCAGGTATAGGACATAATGAAATTTGTGCTTGTGAGATCGGGGCAATGGCAAGTTTTGAGTAAGGGTGTAATCAATAGTTCTGCCAAACTTTCAGCCCACTACATAAGGGGCACCCTCTTTTTCTCCAGACTTCAGTTACAAAATCTCACTGTCATCAGCCTTCACTGAGTCTCCTCAAGACACTCTCAACTTCTGCTCTCCTACGGGTCCCAAAACAATGCCACATGTTATAGTTTTGTTATGGTAACACTTTTGGTGCTAATTTCTATTAAGATTAGCTTTTGTTGCTAATCTGAGTAATAATAAGTTATCATTATTCATAAATAATGTTATTATTTATTATTAATAATAAACCAGCTCAAGACTTAGTGTAATACAGCAATTTATTATGACTCCTAGTTCTGTAAACTGACTCCAGTTGGTTGAGATTTAACTGATTTTTCTTCTAAATAGTATATATCAAAGAACATTCTTAAAGCATCTGTCATATTCACTATTTAGCTTAAGTTATAGGGCATTTAGTGCTGTAATATTATCAATAGACTCTATTTCCCATTTTGGCTTAAATACTGTCAGGAGAATCAGAGGATGTCTCAGTGCCCCTGTATCCCATAATTTTGCTTTTGTTTTAGGAAAGTTATCTCTAAATACTAATTTTAATAATAAGGGCTAAAAAATATCCTCCACTCTACTTTTAAACAAAACTGTTTTATTTCACCCTTTAGTTATTATTCTGAAATGTTATTAACATTCAATAATAATTTCCAAGGAAAGGATTGAGCAGTAGGTCTACAGTCCATTTTTTTCTGGTGATTGGTGACACTGTAGCAGGAGGATATGGCCACACACTAATTTTTACTTGCTAGAGGAAAGGTTCTTATCTATGAGTGCTCACTTGTCTGGGATTCTTCACAGTAAACAAATCTAGTTAATAAGGATAATGGTTTCCTGGAAAATATTTTATGTGCAAAGTAACTATCTGTGTATAAAATGCAAATGTTTCATGACAGAAAAAGCTCTCTTCTGTGTAAATAGTGTATCCCACGTATATTACTTAGAGACATCATATGCTAAGCTAAGGAAAGAAAGGGACTGGAAATGTGTATCGACAGCCAGGATCTCTCCCTTCTTTAGCTATACCTCAGGATTACTTGTATCCTTGCAATTGTCAGTAAAGTTACTATTAGGTAATATCTTTGATTTCTGTTGAGTACAACTTGACAATCTGATTCTTTGCATTATCTGAACTATAATATTAACTACCAAATAAAACAGTTCAATCTGTTAAAGAATGGTGAAAATATCACTTGATATTTAAAACAAAAAGACACAGCTCAATGACTTACTTAGCTTACTGAGACAGAGCTACAGCCCTCAGGCACAATGTTCTTTGAGCAAAGCAGACTGCTGATCTTATTCAGAGTTTCAGGAAAACACAAAGTGCAGGAATGTTTAAAATTCCCAAGACTTAAGTGGGCTTTTACCCTATACGGAAGCATGGTTTTGGGGTTGAGATACTTGTTAATTGGCTGCCAAGTTCATTGAAGCAAGCCTGTTCCTGATTGCCTGGCTTTCCGAAGTATGCGGCTATCACTGATTTGTTGACTTTAAGAAGTGAATTCACTGAGAAGAATTGGTACTGATTAACTAAATGGATTTAAACCGTTTCTGGCAGTTATTTGTTACCAAGGCTCCAGAACAGCCTCTCTTTCCCTTGGAGTGTGGGGTCAGTTTTAATTCTCCACTCAAAAAAAAGAGAAGGAAGGAAGGAATGCTATGTTTGGAATTCTGTACCTTGGACATATGCATTTGCAGGTATCTTTCTGAAACCTATGCATTCACCCATGAATGCTACAGTAGGGGTTCAGTGATGAACCTCAAGCCATTCCTAGATGTGCCTCCAAATATTAAATATACAAACATGCTTACTGTATATTTTTATACAAATAAGAACACAACTACCATAGCAATGCCCCCTTAAAAATATGAGCTGCTGAATATAAGGAACATTGAAGCGTTTAAGGTGTTAGAACTGACTAAGGAGATGAGAGCATAACTGAAATTCAACCTGCCACAAAAGAAGCATTGGGTTTTACAAGAAACACAAGAGAACTTAACATCTGTAAGTAAACAATTTGCTAAGTAAACAATTCTACTTAAAATGTTTAGTGGTCCAATTAAGCCAATAGGACTACTGTCTCTATAAAAAGGGGTAATTTGGACACAGAGACAGACACGCCATAGGGAGAACGCCATGTGAAGATGAGGACAGAGATTAGGGTACTTTTACAAGCCAAAGAATGCCAGAGATTGCCAGCAAACCACCATAAATTGGGATAGTGGTGTGAAAGAAATTCTTGGAACACATTTCTCCACACAGCTCTCCCAAGGAACCAACCCTACTGATGCCTTTTTTCCAGACTTCTAGCCTGTAGAACTGTGACACAAAAAATTTTATAGTTTAAGTCACCCAATTTGTGGTACTTTATTACAGCAGCCCTTGCAAATTGTATATCAAAGTATAAACAAATTAACAAAGTCTTCCAACTAAAAATCTTCCTTTAACTATTTAATGATAATGAAATCTCACCCTAGGAGCTTCATTCATTTAAATCAAGAATGGTGTTACTATTTCTAAACCAATGACTAGGAATGGAAATAATTCAAACTATTATAATTTGCACATGCTATGAAGCATACAATTTTCATCTTCTTTCTTGTGAAACAAAAATGTGGTTTTTTTAAAAATTATTTAGCCCAGAAATGAGAAGTTTATTAGTGTATGGTTCATTGGAAAAGCATGTTCAAATTAATTTCACAAAACTTGCTTAATAAAGTCATATATTCAAGCCAACAGACAGAAGCTGTAGGTATGGTTATATGGTATGCACGTTGTCCCCTCTAAATTGCATTTTGAATTGTAATCCCCAATGTTGCAGTTTGGGTCTGGTGGGAGGTAATTAGGTCATGGGGGCAGATTTCTCACGAATAGTCTAGCACCATTCCCTTGGTGCTGACTTTGTGATAGTGAGTTCACATGAGACCTAGTTGTTGAAAACTATGTGGGCCCCCCACCGCCGAAGATTATTCCTGCTCTTACCATGTGATATGCTGCCCCTCCACTTTGCCTTCCACTGTAACTATAAGCTTTCTGAAGCCTCACAAGAAGCCAAACAGATGCTCAGTGCCATGTTTTCTGTACTGCCTGCAGAATCATGAGCCAGTTAAACCTCTTTTATTTATAAATTACCCAGTCTCGGGTATTTCTATGTAGCAATGCAAGAATGGTGTAACACAGAAAATTGATACCAAGGAGTGAAGTGTTGCTATAAAGGTACTTACGAATGTGAAAGCAGCTTTGGAATTGGGTAGCAGACAGAGGTTGGAGGAGTTTAGAGGGCTCGGCAGAAGACAAAGGAAGATGAGGGAAAGTTTGGAATTTCTTACATACTGGCTAAATGATTGTGACCAAAATGCTGATAGTGATATGGACAGTAAAGTCCAGGCTGACAAGGTACCAAATGAAAATAAGAAATTTTTTGGAAACTAGAGCAAAGGTCATCCTGTTAGGCCTTAGGAAAAGCCTTGGCTGTGTTATGTCCAGGCCCTAGGAATCTGTGAAAGTTTGAATTTCAGGGCCACAACCTAATGTGTCTGACAGAGGAAATTCTAAGGAGCAAAATGTTCAAGAAGTGGTATGGCTGCTTCCAACAGTTTATGTTCAAGCATGAGCATAAACTCATGCATACAGATGCACAAGCAAAGTAATGAGTTAAAGTTGGAATTTATACTTAAAGGAAAAGGAGAGTCTAAAAGTTTTGATACTTTGCAATATGCCCAAGTGATAGAAAAGAAGAGCCCATTTTACAGGGGAAGAATCCAAGTGGGCTGAGGAGCCATCACTTGCTATAAAGATTTCCATCACTAAAAAGAAGCCAGGTGCTCATAGCCAAGACAATGGGAAAAAAGGCCTTGAAGGCATTTCAGAGATCTTAAAGGAAGCCCCTCCCATCAGAGGCCCAGAGGCCTAGAAGGAAAGAATGATTTTGTGAGCCAGGCCCAGGTCACCATTGCCCAGCACAGTCTCAGGGATTTCTTTATAGCAATATGAGAAGAGCCTAACATATCATATACCACCAAGTTTTTGCATGTTAACAAAACATTTTAAAAGTGTACAATTAAAATACCTTCTAATAAATATAAAATACCTTCTAATAAATATACAAATACAAGATTAAATAATAGAGTTAACTGTTTTTTATCTTAGAATATTTGTCAGTGATCTTTGGGGATTGGTGAATGCGTGCGTGCATGTATGTGTGTTTGTGTTATCA
This sequence comes from Alouatta palliata, assembly GCA_004027835.1. Taxonomy (NCBI): domain Eukaryota; kingdom Metazoa; phylum Chordata; class Mammalia; order Primates; family Atelidae; genus Alouatta; species Alouatta palliata. The sequence continues at coordinate 24,413 of PVKV010007912.1, forward strand.
AGGAAGTAAATATTATGTCTCTGATACACAGAGTTTTACCACAGCACTTTTATAAAACCTGTTATCATAGAGTGTTAAGGCTCCTCAACCCCACTGACATAGACTTGATTGTTGGCATTCTCATTACAGTCACAGTCAAGCTTTTGACTATTTGTAATTTATTTCATATAATGGGAATTTAAGATAAAAATTGTTTGCCAGAATTACGAGTAAACTAATTTTCTAGTGTAGTTCTTCTATGCTAAATTATTTTATTTAGAGTAAGTAATGTCTTGACGACATGTTAAAGCCTCATTTTAAATTTAACTGTCCAGAGAACTTACTTTGTGTCAGGATTAGAAAATACTATACTGTCATTCAAACATAATTGAATGGACTTTATTTTCATATATTCAAAGGTATATATTAAAAGCTTCTATACCAGAAGATTTTTATACTATTTAAAGTGTTTCTTATTCTCATTTACCTTAACTGAAATTGTAAAACCTTGGTTTATTAAGAGTAGATATACACTGTTTGCTTCCATGTACATGATTTAAGCCAAGTCACATAGTTTTCAGGATCTTTCTCTCTCTACTTTATTTATAATGACACTTCATACTTGCTTTTATTTCTCCATGCTGTGAACTTAAGAGAAGAAACAACACTCTAGACAGTAAGGCAGTTACACTTACAGAGATTGGACAATAATAAATATTGGGAAGGCCATTTTTAGAATAAACTCCTAACTGGTCCCTCTGCTTCCATTCTTGACTTTTCAATCAATTCTTAACACAATGGTCAGAGTGACCCTGCAAAATCAAAAGTGAGGTCTTGTCACTAAAATGACCCATCCAATTACCTTTCCATCTCACTCAAGGTAGGAACTCAAAGTCATTGCCATGATCTAAGGGCCCCGTACTGGTTGTCACCCACGTCCTGCTCCGTTACCTTTCTACTTTCATCTTCGACTGCTGCTTCCCATCTCACTCCACTCCAGCTACACCGACTTTTTGATTGTTCATTTTATTCACCGGATACACTTTCACATCGTGGCCTTTGCATACAGTGTTTCCTCTCCCTTAAATGCTCTTTTTCATCCACTCATTCAATCTCTCATTTAATTATGTTTATTTATCACTTCTTTATGACATAAGAACTTTTTAGGATCTGGGGATACAGCATTGAACAAAACATTCCAAAATCACTTTCCTCATGGAGCTTATGTTCTAATGGGGTTAGAAAACAAGGTCACACACACACATTCACACACACACACATGCATATGCACACAAACATCCATATGTATGAGGGAGAGTATTCTAGACAGTGATAAGTATAAAGAAGAAATAGACTTAAAAAGGACTGGAGGACAGAAAAAGGAAATGAGAAAGGCCTGGAGAAATATCAGGGTGACTGACTTCTACAAGTCTCTTAAATGTAACGATTTCATCTAAAGCCTTCTCTATACTATTTAATATTGACATCACCATCCCCAAAACACACACACATGCACATGCATGCACACGCACACATACACACAAGTACTATTAATATCTCTTCCCTAAATTATTTTTTCTCTGTCATTTATTACTAACACAGTTAATTTTTTTCCATTTTCTTACTCTAGTTACTACAATATAATCCCTGTGAAGCGAGAGAAATTTTGAGTATTTTGTCCACTGTTCTATATACCACCACTTACAGCAATGCCTGGCTGATGGTAAACAGTCAATAAATATTTGTTGAACAGATGAATGTCCAAATCAATAAAATATTAAGATAAGATTGAGGAGCAGAAATTACAACATCAAACTGCAGGGTTGAGAGTAATAAATGAAAAACAATTGATAGGGAAATTACACGACGGACACTGTGGTCCTACAGCACAGACCATTATAGGGAGAGCTATCACTACCTATGCATGAGTTACCCTAACCCTCTCTTTTTTTTTTTTCCACTGCATTTTAAAGTTCTTTTTCTCCATGGTATTCCAGGAGTACCCACAGTAAACAAATACTACAGTGACTTAAAATATTAAAAGGCTATTTTTATATAAGATTACCTTTGATAAACTTGCAATGGGCGTAACTGATATACATTCCCATGGCAATTAAATATATGAAGGATAGGATGACCTTACACAAACTCCTCCAGGTTCAAATTTCAGAGGTGATAATCCTGGTTAAGTGACAGAGAAACGCACTTAAACTTTAATCATGATGGAATCTTTAGTCTTCAGAAGAAGAGATATATCAAATCAGAGATCAATATTTAAATCTTTCTCCGCCTTTTATGTACTCACTTTTTATTCAGTTGATTTCTTAACATTAATTTAGAGTGCTACATAAACAGGGCATTTTCACACATGTAAGGCAAGCTAGAAACATTTTACATTAGCATTCAGAGCTATGGATTTATGGAGAGTTTAATTTTAAGTACCTTATCTTAAGACTATCATAGTTACTCTAACAATTAATTGAAAATATTATTTCTTTTTCTATGTGCAAAATAATTCAGACATTTTCAAACCAATTCAAATGATATTTATGTACTAGTGTTCACTCAGGGAAGATTTATTAGGAATATACCTCAATAAAACTAAAAAATAAAATATTTAAATAACTGAAATACATTCAAAATTTTCTGCTCACAAAGTAATTAATTTTTTCACATTTTAGGAGAGTTCACATATTAGAGATGTTGAGGCGAACCACACTTTGTTACATTGTCGTAATCAAGTCAGCATTACAACTACCTTCTAGGATTTTCTCTGCACAACCTAAGAGGGAAGCTAAGAACTACATTCTCCAGAATTTCTTCCTCCCTATGGTTCCAGGTTAGAGCCTATGAAGAGACGTAAGATTTGCAAAAAGTAAAATCAGAAGAGGCCGTTGTTTTTCAGGGATGGTTGCTGGCAAATGAGCAGGAAGACATGATATCTGAAGCAACTCTCAGCTGAGCTCCTTGAGAATCACTGACGTCAGCGTGACAGACTAAGATGGTCTATCCAACCTTAACACCCCCAGCTGTTTCAATTATAAGGTAACTGTGTAATTTTAAATTATCCTTCTACTTGAATACACAGAGTGACTTTTGTTTCCTTGGCTGAACTCTAATTTTTTTTTTTTAAGTATACATTTACAGACAATTCCAAGGAAAAAATCTTCTAGTACTAAATTCTGTGTTTATCTGTTATAATGCCACATACTAGTAACAAACTACACAGCAAGAGCATATTTAATAAAATGCTGCATTAACAAAAATGTCAGGAATTCTTCAGCTCCAATTAGATATAATAAACTTAAATACATTAAAATGCTAGGAAATTGAAGTTTAAAATGAAATGAAATGAAACTTGCCCTCTTGCTCTAAGCAAACATAAAACTGGACAAAAATACATGAAACAGGTGTTCCCAGGCACAAGAAAAACAAGCAAGGCAGGGAGGTGATTCTTGAGAAAAAGAAAGTTTAGTAGATTAGATTCCTGTTTTCCTTGGAAAATTTTTTTTTTTTTTTTTTTTTTTTTTTTGGTTGCCAGCAGATGACTTTCTGCATCAAAGCACAAAGAAGTGAAACTCAAACAAAGTACAGAGGACTCACTGAGCTGAGGAGGCAAATACTGGCCCACAGGTTTCTTAAGAGGCTTAAAATTATGGAGAAGATTGTCAATAAGAGGTAGAAGCAGTAAAGAGGGTGCCTAGAAGTATGTGAGGTGTATCTTGAAAATTTTTACAAAGGACTGGGTTGAGGAAGTTCTTTGTCAAGATTACATTAATAGCAAGGCTTGATCACAGAATTGTATAGCTGACAGTTAACAAGACATAAATTGAAAATGATTATGCAGTTCAGAGTGCTTGGAAACTTTGCAGTGACTCTCCAGTACTCAGTTGAGATCCCCAAAAAGGTCATGCCTTAAGAGTAACAACTATGACCTAAACTTAGAGCCATATCCTGTGATTCAGGTCAAAACTTAAAGAGACCACAAATAATAAGAAAAGAAGCTAGGTGCGGTGGCTCATGCCTGTAATTCCAGCACTTTGGGAGTGTGAGGCAGGTGGATCACCTGAGTTCAGGAGTTTGGAGACCAGCCTGGCCAATATGGCAAAACCCTGTCTCTACTAAAAAACACAAAAATTAGCCCGGTGTGGTGGTATGTGCCTGTAGTCCCTGCTACTCAGTAGGCTGAGGCAGGAGCATCACTTGAACCTGGGAGACAGAGGTTGCAATGAGCCGAGATCTTGCCATTGCACCCCAGCCTGGGTGACAGAGCAAGATTCTGTCTCAAAAAATAATAATTAAAAAAAAAAGCCAACCCTGACAAGATTAAAAAAGTAATTTACCCACAAGTAATTTATTTGACTTCCAGGAAAACAAACAAATAAATATCATTTAGAGGGCAATTAATCATGACTCTCTACAATAAACCATTTAAAATGTTTACCATATAATTTAAATGACTAGATATATGAATAAGTAGTACAATGTGACACATAATCAAGAAAATAGGCAATTAGTCAGAAAAACAACACAGATATGGCAACCAGCAGACAAGGACTATAAAATAACTTTTAGAAACATGTTCAAGAATTTAAAAGACAGGATGGTAACATCAGCAAGTTGGCTGACTAGAGGTGCCTGGCACTTGTTCTCCCAACAAACAAAACAGTGCCAAAATAGCTAATAAACAGCTAGATCTTGATTCAAATATCTGAGGAAGAATACTGGCATGCAGCAGGAGAATGGCAGGGACGTTGTGGAACATGAAGCTTCATGGTGGCTGCTTAGAGGAAGGAGCAAAGCACCACCCTGCTGCCACCTCACCTCTCCATCAGCTTGGACCCAGGAAGGACTTCATTGTGTGAAGAGAAGATCAGGAGCCCCTATTAATGCTGTGAATACTTGCAATGTCAGCTGCTGGAGAATCCTGCATTTCTCATAGCCCTAAGCCCATTTTAGGTTGTTGCCAGAAGCTCTCATTGCCGCATTGTTTTAGAGGAGCCCACCTTGTGCTCGCTAATCTGCAGTGACCCAAGGAGCTGCCATAAGGCACCATTTCAAAACTGAAATCACAGCTAGAATGAGTCCTGCTTTGAAGACCAGTAGCCACTGTATCTTTCTGAACTTGAGGTTCTGCCACCATTAATAGCTCAGCATTCCCAAACTCAGCTGCTACAGCTCCCTAACCCTTGAGAGAAACCTAGGAGGAGCTCTATCTTCCCCATCCCAAGGAGTACAGCACAATGATCCTGGCCACTCAGAGACTAGATTCATGGAACAGCTATCGCCTCGGTACCCTACTCCCAGGGGAGCAGTGTCCAAGCAAAGCCACCAGCTGATCAGCCCCTCAGTTCCCTGGAATGCAGACCAGACTGGCACTCTTTCCCCAAGGAAGCACATGCCTAAGTCAAACCACAGGCTGATCAGCTCTGTGCTTAATGGAGCATGGATCCCCCAGTGCCCTGCACCCAGAGAAGCAGTACTCAAATCCAGCTGCAGGCTGACAAGCTGCTGACTTCCTCTGCGAGTGGCCCAGGCTTGTGCACCAACCCCAGTGGAACAGTACCCAAACTGAGCCACCAGTTGATCCTCCGTGCATTTCCACTCCTCTACACTTGACCCAGAGCCACTGGCTGATGAATTCTGCACTTCCACAGAGCAAGGACCAGCTCGCAACCCTGTCCCCTGGAGAGCAGAGCCCAAGTAGACAGACCAGCTACAAAAATCTCTGCAGACTAAGCCACTGAAGCACTTATAGTCATTACATGATGTTATCGATAGCTGAAGAAACAGCACCGAGACTACACTGCTGCAACCAGCCAGAGCAAAGCCAACACTCCCTACCCATCTGACACCCTAGGCCAAATCTATATATGAAACTCCTTTCCAGCAAAAGCCTCTATACAAAATTGGAGGAGGGTACTATTCCATCAGATGCACAAATTTCAACACAGGGGTAAAAGAAACATGACAAAGCAAAGAAATATGACATCATCAAACAAATAATTTTCCAGTAACTGACCTAAAAAAACTGAAATTTACAAACTGCCTGAAAATGAACTTAAAATAATTATCATAAGGAAACATAGAGAACAAGGGAATGCAGATAAATAATTCAACAAAATCAGGAAAAGAATTTATGATATTAATAGAAATTAAATAAAGAGATAGATATCAATAAAAAGAACCAAAGAGAAATCTAGAGCTGCAGAAGTCAATGAATAAAATAAGAAATACAACTGAGAGCTTTATCAACAAACTACATGATGCAGGAGAAAGAATCTCTGAACTTGAAAATAGGTCTTTTGAAATAACTGAGTAAATAAAATGAAAGAAAAAAATGAATAAATAAATCCTACAGGACTTAGGGGACACAATTAAGTGATCAGACTTCTGCATTATAGAAGTTGTATTATGGACGTTGTGTTATGCAGAAGAATAAATAGGAAAGGCACAGAAATAACCTATTTAATAAAATAATAGCTGAAAAGTTCCCAAGTCTTGGGAGTGATATGAACATCGAGATTTAAGAATCTCAAAACTCCCCCAAATAGTTTCAACTCAAAAAGGTACCCTATAAGGGAAATTATACTCAAACTGTAAAAGACAAAGCAAGAATTCTAAAAACAGCAAGAGAAAAGCATCAAGTCACATATAAGAAAATCCTCATCAGACTAACAACAGATTTCTCAGCAGAAACATTACAGCCAGAAGAGAATGAGACGATATATTCTGATTGCTGAAAGAAAAACAAAGCTGTCAGCTAAAAAGACTACACTCAGAATGTTGCCCTTCAGAAATGAAGAAAGACATTATTTCCCAGACAAACAAAAACTTAAAATTTGCCTACACTAGACTGGCTTTACAGGGAATACTAAAGAGAGTCCTACATCCAGAATCAATAGGACAGTAACTACTGTCACAAAAACATACGAAAGCATAAAACTCACTAACAGAGCAGATATACAAACGAAAAAAGAGAAAGAAACTCTATCACTACAGAAAAACCAATGCACCAAAAAAATAAAAATAAGAAACTATAGAAAACAACTAGGAAACAAATAACAAAATTACAGGAATAAATCCTCATTTATCAATAATAACCTTGAATATGTACAGAATAAATTTCCTATTTAAAGATAAAAATTAGCTAAATTTAAAAAAATTCAGCTATGTGCTGCCTACAAGAAAATTATTCACTTGTAAAGATACACAAAAATTGAAAATGAAGGGATGAAAAAGATATTCAACACAAAGGCAAAGCAAAAACAAGCAGGAGGCTATACTTATACCAGATAAAATAGACTTTGTCAAAAGCTGTAATGAAACAAATAAAGCCTATATACTGATGAAAGAATCACTTCAGCAATAAGGTATCATAATTATAAATATATATGCACCTGATGTTGGAGCACCCAGATATGTAAAACAAATATTATTAGGTCTAAAGGGGGAAACAGGTCGCACTGTAATATGTCAGGACTTCAATATCCCATTTATCATACTGGAAAAAATATTTAGAGAGAAAATTAACAGAGAAATATTGGACTTAAAGTACATTTTAGACCAAATAAACTTAACAGACATTTACAGAACTTTTCACCCACCAAAGACAGAATGGACATTCTTCTCATCAGCACATGGAACATTCTCCAGAACAAACAATATCCTAACCACAAAGCAAATCTGCATGAATTAAAAAATAATGAAAAACATATCAAGTATCTTTTTGTTATCACAATGGAATAACAGTAGAAATCAATAACAAGAGGAACTTTGCAAACTGTACAAATACCTGGATTTTAAGCAACATGTGCCTGGATGACCTTTGGGCCCAAATGTAAATTAAGAAGAAAATTTTAAAATTTTCTTGCAGCCAATGAAAATAGAAAAAGAGCATAAGTAAATCTATGAGATGCAGCAAAAGCAGTACTTACCGTGAAGTTCATAACAATAAACACCAACATCAAAAAGTGGAAAGATTTCAAATAATCCAATGATACATTTCAGGGAACTAGAAAACAAGAACAAAGAAAACCTAAAATTAGTAAAAGGAAATAAATAATAAAGATTGAAGCAGAAATAAACAAAGTAGTGACTAAAATCTAAAAGTCAATAAACAAAAAGTTGTTTCTTAAAAGAGATAAACAAAATCAACAAATGATTAGCTAACTAAGAAAAAAGAGAAAACCCAAATAAATAGAATCATAAGTACAAACGGGACATTACAACTGATACCCAAGAAACACACAGGATCATTGAGACTACTATGAACAACTATACACCAACAAATCAGAAAACCTAAAGGAAGTGGATAAATTCCTAGAATCATACAACCTACCAAGATTAAAACAGGAAGACTAGAAAACCTGAATAGATCAATAATAAGAATTGAAATTGAAGCAGTAATAAAAAGTTTCCCAACAAAGAACAGGATCTGATGACATCACTGATGAATTCTACCAAACATTTAAAAAAGAGCTAATGCAAATTTTCAAACTATTCCAAACAATTAAAAGTGTGAAAATTCTTCCAAATGCATTCTATATGGCCAGCATTAGTCCAACATCAAAACCAGACAAGGAAACAACAAAGAAAGAAAACTGCAGGCCAATAACCCTGATGAACATAGATGCAAAAGTCATCAACAAAATAATAGCAAACTGAATCAAACAGCACATCAAAATAGTATATCCATGATCAAATGAAATTTATCTTAGGAATGTAAGGTTTGTTCAACAAATGCAAATCAATAAACATGATACATCTCGTCAACAGAATGAAGGAGAAACATTATATAATCATCTCAATGGATGCAAAACATTTGATAAAAACAAACATATATTTATAAATTAAAAAAAAACCCTCAACAGGTTAGGTATAGAAGTAATGTATCTCAAAACAATAAAGGGCATATATGCAAACCTACAGCCAAACACATCCTAAAAGAAGAAAAGTTGACAGCAAACCACCATGGCATGTGTATAACTATGTAACAATCCTGCACAATCTGCACATGTACCCCAGAACTTAAAATATAATTTTAAAAAATGTAAAAAGAAAAAAGAAGAAAAAGAAAAGTTGAAAGCTTTCCCACTGAGAACTGAAGAAAGATAAAAATGGCCACTTTTACCTCTCTTACTCAACATAGTACTGAAAGTCATAGCTAATACAGTTAGGCAAAAGAAGGAAAGAAAAGGCAACTAAACTGGAAAGGAGTAAATCTGATTGTCCCTGTTTGCAGATGACATAATCTTATCTATTAAAAAACATAAATATTTCACCAAAAACCTTTTAGAACGAATAAATTTAGTAGAGTTGCAGAATACAGAGTGAAATACAAAAGTCAGTAGTGTTTCTATAAATCAGTAACAAACTAGCTAAAAAAAATAAATTAAGAAAGCAATCTCATTTACAAACTAGAAAAAAAAATGTGTAGAAATTAATGGAACCAAAGAGGTAAAAGATCTCTATGAGGAAAACTATAAATCACCAACGAATAAAATTGAAGAAGACATACTCACAGAAAGAGAGAAAATATAATGTTCATAGATTGGAAGAATAATTATTCTTTTTATATATATATATTTTTTTTTATTGCATTTTAGGTTTTGGGGTACATGTGAAGAACATGCAAGATTGTTGCATAGGTACACACATGGCAGTGTGATTTGCTGCCTTCCTCCCCATCACCTATATCTGGCATCATGACCACACTACCCAAAGTGATCTACAAGTTTAGTTCAAGCCCTAAAAAAATTCCGATGGCATTCTTCAAAGAGATAGAAAAAGTATTTCTAAAATTTGGATGGATTCACTAAAGATCCCAAATATCTAGGCACTCTTTACCAAAAAACAAAGCTGGAGGCATCACACTACTTGACTTCAAAATACATTACCAAGCTATAGTAACCAATGCATCATAATACTGGCATTAAAAAAAAAATACATCAATCAATGAAATCGAACAGAGAACCCAGAAATAAATCAATTTGTTTAAAACCAACTGATTTTCTACAAAGGTGCCAAGAACATTAATGAAAGGACAGTTTCTTCACTGAATAGTGCTGGGAAAATTCGATATTCATATGCAGAAGAATGAAACTAGAACCCTATCTCTCACTATACACACACAAAAACACCTCAAAATGGACTAAAGACCTAAATGTAAGATCCAAATCTATGATGGTACTACATGAAAATATAGGGGACATGCTTCAGGATGTAACCAGAGATTTTATGGTTAATACCTGAATAGCACAGGAAACAAAAGGAAAAACAGACAAATGAGATTATATCAAACTAAAAAACTTCTGCACAGAAAAGACTCAATCAACAAAGTGAGGAGACAACCTGAAGAATGGGAGAAAATGTTTTCAAACTATTCATCCAATAAGAGATTAACATCCAGAATAGACAGGTAATTCAAATAACCCAAAAGCAAAAAGACAAATGGTTTAAATTATACATAGGCAAAAGATCTAAATGGACATTTCTCAGAAGATGACATTCTAATTGCCAACAATTATAAATAAATGCTCAACACCACTAATCAGTAGGGAAATGCAAATGAAAATCAAAATAAGATCTTCTCTCATCCCAGTTATGACTATTATCAAAAAGACAAAAAATAACAAATACTGGCAAGGATGAAGATATTTTTAAAAACTTATATACATTCTTGGTGGAAATGTAAATTAATCAGCCATTGTGGATAGCAGGACAGAGGCTCCTCAAAAAGCTAAACATAGAACTACCATATGATCCAGCAATCATACTATTAAATATGTATCCAAATGAAAGAATAGCTGCACATATCCTCTATCCCGTAATATTCACCATAGCCAAGTAAGAAATCAACCTAAGTGTCCATCAGCAGATAAAATGATAAAGAAAATGTGATATATATACACAATAGAATACTATTCAACCATAAAAAATAATGAAATTTTGTCATTCATGGCAACGTGCCTGAGCCTGGAAGACTATGTTAAATGAAACAAGTCAGGCACACAAAAATAAATACATGTTTTCATGCATATGTGAAATCTAAAAATGATGTAGAAGTGAGGAGAATAGTGGTTACTAGAGGTTAATAGTAAGTGTGAGGAGAGTATAGGAAAACGTTGATTAACACATAAAAACTACAGCTAGATAGAAGGAATAAGTTTTAGTGTTCTAGAGCCCTGTATGGTGATTATAGCCAACAATAATTTATTGTAATTTTTCAAATAGATAGAAGAGAAGATTTTGAGTATTACCCACACAAATAAATGATAAATGTTTGAGGTGATGTATATGCTAATTACACTGATTTTGTATACCTGTATTAAAATATCACACCATACTCCATAAATATGTACCAATATTATGTGTGAGTTTTATGTATATAATAATATATAGAGGGATAAATGCAATGACTGAATGGAGAGAAATCTCTGAAGAGAAATGTAATTTATAAAAACAAAACAAATAGAAATAATAAGACTGAAAAGTACCTTAGTTAAAGTAAAACACTCACTACATGGGCTTAAAATAAAATTCAAAATGCAAAAGAAAGGGCTAGTCAATTTGAAATTACTAGAAATTACCCAATCTAAAAATCAGAGAGAATTCAGTAACTGCAAAGATGAACACAGACTTAGTGACATGTGAAAAACATCAGTTGTATAATACATGTATAACTGAATTTCCAGAAGAACAGGAGAAAACTACTTTGTTAGGAAAAAAATATTTTTGATGAAATAATGGCTGAGAATTTTTTCAGATTTGATTAAAACTATCATCTTATACATACAAGAAGCTTAGCAAACTTCAAGCATAATAATTAAAAACATGTTCTTTTAAAAAGTGAATGCTTTTGACAAATTTTAGAGGAACTAACATCTTAAAATATTGATATTAAGTTGGCTAATCTATGAATCTAGTATTTCTTTTATTTAGGTCTTTTTATTTCATCTCAGATATGTTTTAAAGTGTTCAGTGTAGAAGACTTGCTCAACATTTGTTAAATTTATTGCTAGCTATTTTATATTCAATGATGGCATTAGAAATTTTCATTTGAAATGGTTAGCTGCTAATACACAAGCATTTAAAGGTCCAGGCTGGGCATGATGGCTCACACCTGTAATTCCAGTACTTAGAGGAGCCAATGCAGGAGGATTGCTTGAAGCTAGGAGTTTGAAAACCCAGACTGGGTGACATGACAAGACCCCATCTCTATAAAAAAATTTAAAAACCAGCTGGTCATGTGGTACCCCTGCAGTCCTAGCTACTCAGGAGGCTGAGGTGGAAGGATTGCAGCAGTTTGAAGTGACAGTGAGCTATGATCATGCCACTGCATTACAGCGTCGGTGACAGAGAGATACTCTGTTTCTAAAAAAAAATTAAAACTTAAAAATAAATAAATGCAAGCCCAATTATACTTTCAAAAATGCAATTGACCTAAAGCAATAGTTTTTTCTTAAACTTTATAAATTTTATTTAGGTGTAGGCACAAAAAATATCTGTTTAGTTTATGAACATTCATTTTTCTTTAATTTTTACTTTTTATTCTCTTCCATTTATATTTCTTTCTTGTTTATACAGTTATATATTAATTTAAACATGTTTAATTTCATATTTTATATCACTGTTATTTAGACAAATAGCTAGAATTTTTCATTGATGATGCTTTCAAAAAGAGTGTTCACCAGTGCTCTTGTTTATTAGTTCATTATGTGGCTATCTTAATTCTACTATTTAATACATCAAAAGTAAAACAAACAGCCTGTTGCAATTTTAGATTCAAGAAAATTCATACTAAAAAACTTAATAAAAGATAAATATAGGTATCATATCATGATAAAAATAACACTTGAGCCAGAAGACATTATGCTTGTAAACATGTTTACTATAGAGATTTAAAATGTATAAAGCTGGATTTTTTATAACCATGGAGAAAATAACAAATTTAGTGAGACAAGGTAACACTATGCCCGGAAAATGACATAGGATGCATACATAGACCAAGTAAGGATATACAATGTTTAAAAGCATAATTGATGTTCATAAACTTGACAGCTGTGTTCTTACAGCAAAAACATGGGGTTTTTTTTTAATATAAATAAGGAAAATGTACAAAAAATAAACTATAAGTAGTTGACAAAGGATATCTTGGTAAGGTCAAGAAAACCAACATCCCATGTTTTTCTTAGTCTGTTTTGTGTTGTTATAGCAGAAGATTTCAGGCTGGATAATTTATAAAGAAAAGAGGTTTATTTAACTCACACTTCTGTAGGCTGGGAGGCACAAGAAGCATGATGCTGGTGCCAGCATCTGTTCAGCATCTGGTGAGGGCTTTCATGCTGCATCACAACATGGTGGAAGGTCAAAGGGAAAGTGGGCAGTGCAAAAGGGAAAAACCCAAGAAGCTCCCTGACTTTATAACAACCCACTCTTGTGGAAACTATTCCATTTCCTGTAGAACTAATCCAGTTTCACAGGATGATAACTCACTCACTTTTTGGAGAATGGTACAAAGTTGTTCCTGAGGGATCGGCTCCTGTGACTCAGTCACCTCCAACTAGGCCCCACCTCCCAACATAGCCACATTAGGGATCAAATTCAACATGAGTTTTGGTGGGGACAGACAAACCATTTCCAAACCATAGCAATGTTCTTTAACCATAATGCAATAATAATATAAATTAACAAATAGGAAGGAAAAGGGAAAATCAAAATCTGGGAAGTAACCTTAAAATATCTAGCAAATAACCTATGAGTTTAAAATAAAACCATTAAGTGAAATTATCAGATACTTAGAACTAATGAAAATGAGAAAACTACATTCTATGTCTGGTAGGTAGCTAAAAGTAAACTGAAGGAAAATGTATAGTTTACTGTATGCATCCACATATATTCGTTGTCATTTTCATCAAAATTCAAAAGTTCAGAGTTATGCAAACATTCAATGTTATACATTAGAATAAACACCACAAATAGTCAAGTCATTTGAAAAATTAATCTTGAGGTGAACTAACCCTACCAGATATTAAAAATATATTGAAGATCACTATATTAAATTGAATGTTATACTGATATTAAGCCAAAAAAATGTGAAAATAATAATACAATTACTTATATGGTTATCAAACTTTTTAAGGACACCAAAAATATGACTTGAAATTAATAATAACAATATTTTGAATTTCTATTAAACACTAACAGGAAATACAGTGTTTATAAATTAAAATATATAAATCGGCTGCAGCATTTAAAATTGTTCACACGTTGGCAATCTAGCATCCATAGTGTTAACTGCTTGACTTTGAGCTGTCATTTGCAGAAATTTATATCACAAATTAAAGGCAATAGTCCATACAAGAGCATCTTGTTACTTAGTAAGCCCTTCAATTCCAAAGAGCAAAGAACTCAACAATGTCAGTCTCATAAGCAATTGGGATATATATCTTGTAGAAGCTGAACACTTCTTAGTGGTTTCCTATTTGTCTCTGATGAATAACTTTTATAAATGAACTCCTTGATCACGCTAAGTGGCAATTGTTTTCCTCTAAAAATATTACACTTTTTTAGTACAGCTTTTTAAATTTTGACCAAGTGTATTTCTTTTAGTCTTTGTCTTACAAACTGTATTATATAATATTTTAAATGTTTCAGGCTATTTAGAAGACCAGACTCATACAGAGTTACAAAAGATTTAGTAATAATGGAGCCCTGTTGAATGCTACATTGATTATTTTGAGTTTTTTAATTTTTTAACTTACTGGTGAATAGCTAGCCCCAATGGCCATGCCCCCTATCCCCACAGCTATCTTTAAATCTCTCTTCAGTTTTAAACTCTCAGTTGGGCACTTGATGGAATATGTTTTATTAATGATTAAGCACTTTCTTAAATTTTCAACATTCTTTCTTATCTGCATTGTGAATTTTCCGTTCTTTTCATTTCTTTCTCATGTTTACTTCCTTCTTTGTAACTTAGACTTTATAGTATTAGCATACCATAATACTCACATTTCTAAATTTTTTTCATTTTCCAAGCTTATACTTTACAAAAATCAAATGTCACAGAATAAAGAATTCATCAATTTAATTTTCTGTAATTAACTATATAATGTAGGATCCTAAAGACTTGATTTATAAAAATTTCTTTACTGATAGAAAAAGCTCTGATTAGTTAATAATAATAATAGTACTTCTTCAAGAAGTATAAACATTTAATTAATTACAAAACATTGAACCCAGTCTTTTACTCATCAATATTTCATGGAAGTAAGAAAATTCATAGGCTGTGTAATGAACTACATAATATGTCTCCAAGAATGTGGATAAAATATTGAAAGCTGTATTGTTTGAATTAAGCTGTTGCCAAGATCCGCATGACAAGATCAAGCTGTTGAAGATGTATGTGTGTTTGGAGGGGTCTAGAGCAGAGAATGAAAGTGGTAGAAAGGTGAATTTTTGATAAAAGACTGACCCTCCACTAATAATCCATCAACTTTTAAAGCAATAAAGTTAAAAAGAAAATTGACCCACAAAGAGTTAATATGTCAGAGTTTGGGTATATATCAGAAGTGAAAAACAACTCTCTATTTTATTATCTTGCATCTTTCCACAGGAATACTCTTAGAATTTAATTACTATTATTATACAATAACAACTTTGTTCATCATAACAATAAGGAATACTAGATAAGATTTGTTTTGCTGATATATAATATTTCATGATTGAATATTCACTTAAAATTATTTTTTGAGTTTCTGTACCTACCTTATCATCAAAACATCTTTTGTGAATTCATTTCTGAAACATCCAATGTCAACACAAGCTACAATTATTAACAATTTTTAAAACCCCAATAACATGGACTTTGTATAACATACTATCTATATTCTAGAACAGTTTGTGTTCATCTGAAGAGATTAATTTGGCTATTTATTAGAACAAAGAGACATCCAAATGATTCTTGCATTTTAACTTCACATACTATGCCTCGGCCCAATCATGTGAATAACTCTAAATAAACATTTATTATTTTTACTTTTCACAAAAGTAAATTAACATCTTTCATGATGTAAAAAATTAAATTATACTAATTTATTTGAAGTTGAAGCTTTTAAAATATGCAAAATATATAAACGGGAAAAGAAAATATAAACTTTCCAGAAAACATAATAGATTGAATGATATGTTTATTTCTGCTCCATCTCAAAACTTAACTGAGAACAGAATAAAGGAATTAAAAAGTCACAAATTTGGAAGAACAAAGAAGAGAGTCCAAGATAGGACACTAGAAAACTGATAGCAGCAAACTTTGACAGTTAAAATGTAGATACAACAGTGGGACTGACCTAGCTGACTGAGGAAAACTAGACTCTAATGACCTCTGAAGGCAGCATTTAAGTGCTACTAAATCCTAGAAAATGGTTTGAAAGTTTTCATAGATAGTAGTTAGACGTCCAAAAAACTCTCATCTGTTCAATGCAGCCAGGCAGTTCTCCCCGTTCCTCATAACAGAAGACGAGAGGTTTACTCTCAAGGGATCTTGAAGTAGATCGACTTGACTCTGAGACAAAAAGCACAGCTGAAGGGGCCAGGGTTAGGCGGAACGCTGTGCTTTAAAAAGTGGGATGACCTACTGCACAGTGAAACAATAGCTGACCTTAACAAACTGACTCCAAGAATGCCAGGAGCAACACTGACAACATCACTAGCAGAAAAACTAAAGAATCCTTTCTAGGGAAACTGACTAGGCTCAAAGAAAAGATTCACAGATACCACATTTAGAAATCCTCCCATCAAACTGGCAGGTTCCATAGTGCTAACACTACTATAAAGTGCCTGAGACCACCAGTCACCTGCATAAACAGAATTTTCAAACAGCATTTTAGTGCCTCAGGCTTAAGTATAAACAGAAAAAGGATTGACACAGATTTGAGAAGAGCCTTTGCCATTAAAAAAAAAAAAAGGGACCAAAATAATATTAAAAATTTAAAATGCAGAGGAAACAGAAACTATTCAGGGAGCAATAGAAAAGTAAGCTCTTCAGATGTCATGTATATTTATATGTAATATATATATATTTATATGAGATATATATATATTTAGCATTAGTTGCTGTTTTTGTTTTAAATGAGAATATTTTCCCAAAAAATTCATAGAAAACATTTGTCTCACAGCATTAATAAAATTTCAATAAAAGTTATAAAATTTAAATTTTGAGGACATTTCTCAGATATTAGAAACAAGACAAAGATATGGGGAATTGGAAAGAAAATAAACATTTTTCTAATTAGTTAATTAGTTAACAGGTTAATTAGTTTAATTAGTAATAAGTTAGATGTTACAGTAAAGGAGAAGATGAATTGGGGGTGGAGGAATGAGGAATTATCCAAGTACTTCTATGATTATTTCCTGGAACTGAAGACATGAACTGCCCGATTAAAGAGGTAGCGCCCAGTCAGTGACCAGCGTAATCAATGGGAGAAGAGGGAAGAACAAAAAATCAAGAATTCGGCTGTTATCAAACTACTTCATAGTATACTGCAACCAGAAGGCAGTGAGCAAAGTCTTTCAATTTTGCCAGCAATGAAATGTGAAGATCGAATAAAGACTATGAACCCAAAATATCTGAGACAAGTCTCAACCAATTTAGAAAGATTATTGTGCCAAGGTTAAGGACCCACCCATGACACAGCTTTAGGAGGCTGTGTGACAACATGAGCCCAAGGTGGTCAGGGTACAGCTTGCTTTTATACATATTAGGGAGACATGAGACATCAATCAATATGTATAAGATATACCTCAGTTCAGTTCAGTCCAGTAAGGTGGGGCAAGTTACAGTGGGGTTGGGGGTGAGGACCGTGTTCCAGGTCATAGGTAGGTAAGAGACAAAAGGTTACATTCTTCTGAGTCTTTGATTTAGCTTTTCACTGAATAAACAATTTAATCTGGCTCCACGAATCTGCATTTTTACATAAACAATAGGGCAGAAGAAGCAATCAGACACGCCTGTGTCTCCGGTGAGCAGAAAGATGACTTTCTGTTCCACATCTACAAAGATAAGCTATTAGTTTACATTTCCAGGGTGAAATTCAACACAACTGTTTTAGGATAAATCTCTTGAGGCCCACAAGGAATTACCTTGGGAGCAAATTGTGAGGAAGGTATGCAGCTCTTTTATCTATGTAGCTGTATTATTTAGGAGTTAAAATAGAAGGCCAGTTTACCTGATGTAATTTCCAGCTTGATTTCTCCCTTGGCTTAGTGATTTTAGGGTCCTGAGATTTATTTTCCTTTCACAAGACATTTTCAGGCCACAAGATCTCAAAAATAAAGCTCTCACCCACAAATCAATGATAAACCAACAAAAAGTCATACCAAGCTTCAGAATTTGAGAACTTCAATACGGAATAAATATGAGAATCCCAACAGTGGTGATCGTGGGAAGTCCCAGTCCACATTTCTGAAGTAGAATTAAGAGAAAGCAGTCCAAACGGTGCATAAATATTGATAAAAGAAAAACTTCAGCCGAATAAAACTTAAACACGTTTAACTGACCAACAAATGATTCGCAAATCAATCAGCTCCCAGAATCATAGCAGATTCACAGAGACTCTAGCGTAGCCACATAGTGGAAGAAAATTTATAGACAAAAAAAAAAAAAAAAAGGAAAATTGACGTACAGAAATCGGCAATGAAGTACAGAAATGCTGGACTGGTCACAGGTTGGTGTTTGCCTTATTTGAACACAGTCTGAACACTTAGCAGTCTCTGAGTGGTTGAAGTATGACCACTGGGGTTGGCCAAGACTCAGTTACTGTTACAGGCACATACTCCTAAATTAGGATTTCAATCTTGTCTGCCTGTTAAGCGAAGTTACAGTTCATCTACAAGGACTCAAATGTAGAAGTTCGGAGTCCTTCTCAGGTCATATTTAGTGTGCTTTAAAAGTATCAAGGTTTTCTCTGCAACTAAAATTAATCTCTTTTCCTGATTTTTTAACTTACTAAATTAGAATTTACATCTTAGATAGAATGTTTTAGAATTAATTAGATAGGCACATAAACAATTTTAAAAGGAAAGACTCAGCTGTAAATATTTATAATCACTATGATGTTTACACTAAATATTGATTCAACGCAAAACATGATATAATTCTTCCAGGAAGATGGAAGCAAGGGAAAAATGTAGCAAAAAAAAGAGATGAAGAAGGGAACTATATTTTCATCTTTCATGGAAAGAAATCAGTAGAAATATTTGCAATCAAATGTTACAAATGAAACTTTTAAGTTTTCATTTGAACTGAGGTCCCCAAATAATGTGCCCAATATTCCAAATGTGGTTGAAAATAACGTTTCCAACATTTAGTTGAATATCTATCTGCAATCCATACAGTGAGAGAAGCAAGGATATGAGCTGGGGGAAAAGGAGAGGCAAGGATTTCAGGAGAGGTTTACTGATAACTGTGGGCCCCATGTCCTTCCCCGTGTAAGGGGAGAAGTACTGTTGCCCCTTAACACTAGCATAGAGGAACAAAAGCCAACCTTTCTGCAAGATAAGTTGTTCAGTCAAAAGACTGCCTACACTCCCAGATTTTGTCAGGAGACACGATGCATGGCTGGTTACTGCATCCCAGATGTGGACCATAATTAGGGGTAGATATGTTAGATCCAGTCAATTGAGAAACAATAATGCCCAATAGAAAAGTGAGTCTGAATTTCCAGGAACCAGTGGTAAGGGAACTTCCATCAGCAGAGATGTCGAAAGAATCCACAAAATGATCTCACTAGAGAACAGGTCAATTTATGCCTACCCCAGAGTGGAAGTATGCCATCTCATATTATTAATAGTCCAGAAAACCCCTCTCTACTCTCATTTCCACCCCAACATTTGACCTTTGAGGGTTACAAAATGAAGGAGAAGCATAGAATCTCAAAGACGAAGTCCAAGAATTCAAGTTTCCTCCTTTGTGAGAAACTGTGCAAGCTGACAGCCTACCACAAATGTACGCAGGGGAGAAAAGCATGCATGCCTCAACATTAAATTAAGATTATGTATTTCACCGTTGTTTAGAACAGGCATATTAATTATTGAATGTAGGGTTTTTTTTTTTTTTTTACTAAAATTGACCAAATGGTTATTATGCTAAATTTTATCTAGGATTAAGTGAAATACTAGCTTCACCAAGTAAATTTAAGAAAACTGTAAGAAATGTTTTCATTCTTGCTGTTATCATATGCCAGGAACTGGGCCTGTTTAATGAAACTATTTGGTACAAAAACTGGAAAACCAAGAAATAGAAATACGAGCATATTGTTTAGCTATATGGAGGTACATTCCAGAAGAAACCTTAGCAAAAACAAAACACGATTTCCTCTAGAAATAGCAATCAGGCATTGGAAGAGATGGGGACAGAGACTACTATTTGTGTTATTTTATTTTGTTTAAAATATTATTAGAATATATAATACTATATAATGATAAAGAATTTGTCACTTACAACTATGTACAAGTAGTAATTTGATAAAGGAGCTACATTTTAACATACTGACTGTATCTGGATCACAAGGAGCTACATGAAGCTGAGTGGCTCCATCCTTATTTCTAGTAAATTTCCGGGATATCATGTAACAACTGTGACTAATGGTCTACTAGACAATAGAACTCAAATCCCAGCAAGAACATCAAAAGCCATGGGACCTTAGGCAAGTCGCAACTTCTGTGGAATTCAGATTCACCTTTGTAAAAAGATGGAGTGGGACTAAACAACGTCTCAAGTTTTTTGAGTTTTGATATGTAAAGTTTTATAATTACTCTGCAGTGGTTAGTGTTTCTAAATAGACTAGCACCTACCTTGACTCTGTCCCATTACTCTCATTCATTTTCCATAGTGAAACTTAGAATTATCTGACATTTTTTATGTGTATATATTTATACTTAATATGTTCATTGTCTGCCTCCCCCCAGTGTAAGGTCTATGAGGGCAAGGATTATATATCACTTATCTCATTTATCTTGTCACTGGTATCTTATTTATCACCGTACTATAAGGAAGGAGAATAATGCCTAAACATAGTAGGCATTCAATAAATATTTGTTGAATAAATACATAAATCTGTCTATTTCAAAATTGTATGGCAATACCACTGCAGAACATCTAATCTTCTTTGCTTGAAACATTGATAATACAAGAAGACAGATCGTTTGTGACCGAAGCTTTGTAAATAATCAGACTAGAAAATGTAACATATGTAGGTCTACATCCAATTCATTGCAGCCTTCTAACAGAATGTCAATAGCTTAATTTGATTGCAAAACATTTTTTCTTGACATAACTCAGTCCTGTGTACAATATCTTACAAAAGAAAATTCAATTTTCACTATGATTTTTGTGTTTCAGCTTCTCGTCCTTTGCATGCAGCTCCTCTGTGCCACTGAAGAATTTGGTGAGCAATCCTGCTAAATGCTCAGACGTTAGGCACTTCAGTTATTAGCTCTCAATTTCATTTCATAGCATTTATTAAGGAATAGGGAAGATGACTTTAATTTCATTATGCTCTTTCAGCTGGGAATCAAATGAAAATGCTGTGGATATCTTTATGTTCTGTGAAAGAACCTCATATTCCTGAGTGAATACAACTCAAAAAACCAAAGTCTGTATCCTGGATATCTAACATTAACGCTTGAATATCATTTAAACAAAATTGACCAGATCAAAACGAATTAAGAATAAACCTACGTATGCCAGTCATCCATCCCCAGAGTTTTATGCTGCTATGATCAAATCGTAAAGGAAAAAATCATGATTTGGAGATAAACAGCGTGAATTCTCAGATCATTTCACATGACATTGGCCTTCATTATTTATCAAAGACCTGAATCATGCTCTTTGAGATTATTTTTTTCAAATGTTAGATAATCTTGTTCGAATACATTACAACTTCTCAAAGAAAGCTAACAGTGAAGGATTTTTTTCTGATCAAATTACTTATACATTAAAATATTTAGACTCTCTTCCTTCCTTCCTTTTGTCCATCTTTGAATAACATATTCAAAAAGCCATCAGGGATCATTCACTTCTATTCTTCATCTCTGTCTTCTGCCTCGTTCAGTACTATTGTTGGAGGCAGCTGAGAGAGCGACTTGAGAACCTTTGGGCAAAATGACAGCCAGGCAGGGTTTTCGGCAGCAGCTCTGGGTGATCACTAAGACCCATTAACAATGCGGGTGTTGAGAAAATAAGAAAATGAAAGCCAAGTTTCTACTTGTCAGAAAAGGAAACTACAAGTATGGAAAAGAGATGTCAGAGTGAATTCTGCAAGTCTGGATTATAACTGGAGGTAATAAAGTAAACTTGTGGCATTGGTACGAATTTAAGGTGTGAGTGAGAGAGAAGCATAGATGTAAATGTGTTAATGTAAATGTGTATGCACATACATGTTCATAGACATACACATACACCGCATATATGTTTTTCAGTTAGTACCCCCAGTGGGACCAGAAGCAGTAAACTCAAGTGGCAATAAGCACATCTAGCTTATAATGTCTTGGTTTCTAATACCATTCTCCACTAACAAGAACCAGGACTCATTAAAGAAATGGTTGACTAGAGACTGTTGCAAAAAAAATACAAATGAACCTAGCACATATTGATGTGCTGGAAAATAATATTGTATCCTCAAAGAATGAAGGGAAATTCAAAAAATGACACAGAAACCATTCTAATGTGGCTTTACTGTCCAGATTTGCAGCAATTTGAGCAACAAAATAAACAATTATATTGTTAGTGTTTTATGTAAGTATAGCGTAATGGAGTTAAAAAACCACCACTTGGCAAAAATTATAGTAATGGCAATTTCAGTCAAGGATCCTCAGTGGATGCCACAACTGGTGGGTAAGAGTTTGATTAGGAAAATGAAACTTACATTCTTTCAAAATGTCTTCTGATAAGACACAAAGTAATGATTCATTACAAAAGAAAAATAGTAACTTTACCTTGAGGTATCACTTTAATCATGAAATCAGAGTTAAAAATTACCAGTAACAAAATGAGAATATTGATATTATAACAATCTATAGGAAAATATAGGATAAAGTGTAATAAGAACATAGCATCTCTTCGTTATATACCTGCCAGATACATAGATATAACGAAGTAGGAAGGAAGGAAGGGAGGGAGGGAAGGAGAAAATACAATAAAACAAGTATGGTTAAATGTCATCAATGGTGAGATCTGGGTTATGGGTATTCAACCTTTATGCTATTTTTGCAAGTTTTCTGTAAGTTTAAAATTGTTTTCAAATAAAAAGTGAAAATGAAAAGGTATAGGTGAAAAGTCTCCTTTAGAAAGTGACAAAATCGTTTTTATGTAACAGAAAACCAGCGAGTGACAGCTGCTTGGTGGCAATAGCACTGTGGTCATCATTTTCACTGCATTTCTAGAGTAAGTTGTTAGGTTTACTTGAGCTTTACTACAAATGGGACCTTGAGTGAAATTATGACTAAATACAGAAAATTAGTAAAATGCTTACTGTCAGCAGGCCTGCTGGGAGTGGCATCTGTGCCTGTACATTAATTCTTTTACTCACTGCTATAATATACCCTGCCTTGATGTTGATTACAAATGTGATTGCTTTGGAGAACATTATTTTGCATTTAGGTTCTACTCAGAAAGCAGGAGTTCAAGTACCTAGGAAAGTATAGATACATATAATCTTTATATATTCCAGCCAACTATTTCAAAAATAAAACTAAACAAACTCTTCCCCCACCTTATTATTCCCCCCATGCTTTGTCAATAGAAAGACTGGGTTGCTGTACAAGCCTTCCCTTTTTACATGCTAAAAAATGATAATATGTAGATGGGTTTATAATATGTATAAATATTTACCATGTAAACATATGATAATAAATATATAGAAAATTATTCTGGGAGACAGACTTCCACCATTCATTAACTGATATTAAAAATTATTGTAGCATTGATTACAATAATCAAGATTAAGAAACCATCTAAAGGTCCAAAATATATTCCTGGTCAAATTATTATTGTACATCTGTATACAATGCTAGGCAGTTACTAAAATCATATTTTTGAAGATAAATCAGTGATATTTAAAAAGACTTTCTGTATATTACAGGAAAGAAAATAAAAAACAAATTAGATAAACATAGTCAGTACAGGCTCGTACATACATGAACACACATATAACCCTATAAGTTGTTTTCTTTGAGTGATGTAACTATGGGTTATTCCTATTTGCTCATTTACAATTTCTGCATTTTCTGAATATTCTGCTGTGAATTTGTCTTACTGTTAAAATCAAGGGAATATGATTTTGCAAATGAAACATATATATTTGAATGTGTTTCCTTTCTGTTAGCCCAGGCGTCATTACGTTTCTTAGAAGCTTTTTACAGGCCGAAGGGAAATTGAGGTTGTATTTACTCTCAGAGGTAAAATTGACTCATTTTAGTTCCTATATTGTATCAGGTTGGCTTTAATGCCAACAGAGATTAATGGGTAATTCTTTATCTAGGTATTTCCAGAACTGCCTCATTTTAGAAGCAAACAGCTCTGTAAAGCGTCCTTCCATTTTATGCCCCTGCTCCACCAAAAACAGCTGGCTTTTTTAAAAAAACTTTCTGATTATGCCTTTGTTCACAAATATTCTCTGTTAAAAATATTTGACTGACAATTAGCTGCTTCTGATCATTTACCAATTTCTATATGAGTTTAGATTCAAAATAAAGATCTTTGATTAAAATGACTCCAGTCCATAAATCCCTGTTTAAATAACTGAATCAATGGCAAACACAGTGGTGTCTAGGGTTTTTAATTATTATTTCAGCATCCAAAACTCTGTCTTATATATGGAATATCACATGTAAATATTTAAAACATATTTGTTACTTGAAATTTCCTGATAATTTAATAAATTGAAATTTGGACAAGAGTAAGGGACAAAAATGAAATTGCACTGCTCCCATTATATAAAATATAATCGTGGTGTCATGAATCTTTCATTTAATAAGAAGAACTTATTAAATAGCTATTTTGTGCATAGTGTTATAGTTCTCTACCAAGGAGAACAATGAAATATTTGAGGAAAATGATTTTTTTAAAATTTTGCTGGTTAAATTTAGGGTGAAAGCCAAAATAGTGAAATAACTGCTTATAAATCAAAGTGAAATAAGTCTTTCTTTACAAGGAAAGATAAACATTAAGCAGCACAATATTGTAGTTACACTTGGTTTTTCACATGCAATGCTAATTAATCATTGTTTAGGGGTGATCCTCATTCCTCCAGAGCCAAAAAGATCTATAGATTATTTACTAAGTTAATCATGATAGGTAACTGATAAAATGAAGAGAAAAGCTATTATATGTACTTGTTACACTGTTTGTGGTTTATGCACTCGCTCCAAATGTAATCACATTTCCATGGCCTCCTTAATCCTAGAAGCAAGCTGTGGTCTACAATCCAAATAGATGAAGTTAATGAGTTGTATCTTGAACCAATGAATAGAAAAAGAAAGAACTGTTAGCATGTTACTGTGACTGACCTATTACTACTAGTGGAGAGGGTGAATTAACTATAGGGTGACCTTGGCAATGTATCTTTTTCCTTCCTAGAACACAATATAATGATTACACCACCGTGTCATTATCAAAATGCTTTGTCTTTACACAGAGAATATGGAGCATTTTTCAGTCATCAATCGAAGATGGGGTTAAAATGGGAGGGAAAAGACTCTCCTCAGAAATTTTCAAGGATGATTTTTTTCCCTTCAAGGAAAGCAAATAGTTTGCAAGACCTCTGTTAATAATGCAAAAGGTTGCATAGCTCCATCTAGTGGTCAGGAATTAATTTACTGCATGAATCACCTTAGTTAAGCACCTCTGTTTTTCAGACACCCATAATTTCAGCAATCATATAATTATCATCGTGTTCCTAGCTAGTGCAATACAAGATAAACTTGTAATGTTAAGTAACAGTTAAATATTAGGCAAGTATGTGTCCATTTGGTAAATATTAAAATAATAGAAACATTTCCAGAACTAAATTCATTTAAACGTTATTTTGTTGACTTTATTTTAGACCTGATTTTTTGTTTCGCGATTATTTCTACTAATACCATGAATTCAAATGGCACTTGGTAAAAATTTTGATAACACAATCACATATGGAGTTCTTCTTGATATTTCAGATATTAGTATCACCTCAGTCTTAAAAGTAAAATAAAATTTCAAAGGATGCTTATAACAAATTCTGGGTCTTGATCAAATTGGAATATTCATGGTTACAAGTCTTCTATAAATAATTTTTCCTAAAACTAAGAATTTTTTTCTTAAAATAAGAATTTATTTTAGATTAAACAATTTAGTTTAAACTAAAATATAATCCACTCACCCTCACCCTCAACACATATTCAAATATTCAAGGATTCCAATTTTTAAATTACTCAGATATCAATATTCCATAATGAAGACATTCTTTAAGAAGTTGTTTATAGTCAGAAATTTTTTTTTTTTTTTTTTTTTTTGAGATGGAGTCTCGCTCTGTAGCCCAGGCTGGAGGGCAGTGGCACATTCTCGGCTCACTGCAACCTCCACTTCCCAGGTCCTGGTTCATCTACCTCAGCCTCCCAAGGGGCTGGGATTACAGGCATGAGCCACCATGCCCAGCTAATTTTTGTATTTTTTAGTAGAGATGGGGTTTCACCATGTTGGCAAGTCTGGTCTTGAACTCCTGACCTCGTGATCCGCCCGCCTCGGCCTCCCAAAGTGCTAGGATTACAGGCTTAGTCAGAAAATGTTTTTAAGATACACTATTGTCTTACTGAAAGAAAAAATACCAGTGGGTACACACAGTTACTCTAAGTTTTTATTTAGGCAGTAATGTGAGCTGAAGCACCTAGAGACCAGAAAGTAATCAGCCAAAAAGAACTGCATGTCCTTCAAAGGGTTATCAGGTATGGTGTCACTGATACAGCACCCTGCAGTGTAGAAAGCAGAAGCGGTGTGTAACATACTAACCAGCTGTGAGGCTTCAACTGCCCAGAGATGCTACATCTGGCCTCTTAAGCAGTTTTGCAAGCATCATCAATAAACCATAATCAGCATGTAATGGTTTGACAAGATCACCAACCAGAAGGGCCTGGAAGCCATCCAGGCCATCAGCACTGACAGCAGTTCACTGCAGTTTAGTCCTCCTGAGTTGGACATGTTTAGAAAATGGATGACAATGAGAAGTACAAAGAGCAACTGTCAGGCAGACAGAAGTACAGACCAACAGGAAAGGAAGTGAACGTATCCTAATGCTGAATTAAACCCCTTAAGCAAGGCTGAAGCAGCCAGCCAGATTGTAGGTACGCAAACATTCAATCAGTAATTGTTTGTAGCCCATGCAAAGCAGATATATATATATCAATATGCAAAAGACACTTATGATACATATTTCAAATCATAATCATTTGCAAAATCTAAGAATACAACAAAAAATGACAGCTAAAATATTCACGGCTTAGTCTATTTAGAATTCAAGGATAGAAAGTAGCTCCTAATATTCACTAGTGATAATCATTATTAATTTTGATTATATGCCTTTTCCAAGAATATTCCCGTGAGATTTAATCAACTATGGTTTGCGACTCTTGAATCTCTTGTTAGCAAGAAAGAAATGTGAATTTATGACTATCAAAAAGGGCTGTACCCATATGCTAAAAAGTGGAATTCTAAAGGTCAAAAGTAGAAAATATCTGGATTATTTGTCCTGCACTGTCGTTCTACCCCTGGGGTAAACCAGGGCCCATCTCATGATTTCTCGTCTCTCTTGCACAATAAAAATTCCTTTTCATTTCATTTTTAAGTCACAAGAAGGTCATAATTCTCTAATCAAAATATCCCTATCTGTTAACCATAATCATAACAGAAACTTTCCTCTTTCTTTAGCTTAGACCCGGGAATTACAGGGGAAGGGGAGGAGTTGCATTCAGAAAGGCACATGGCTGGCTTGACTCTCAAGGCTTAAGAGGGCACTCAGTGGGGAATAAAGTTGGGAAAAGTGCTCCCTGCCCCAAGTGGCACTGATGTAATCTCACAATACCTTTCTTTTACCTTATCTTCAGAATTATGCTTCAGCCTTCTTGCCATTAGCTGAAACCTGGCCCTCTCCAGTGACAAGCCGTCCTTTAACAACCTTGTCTACATTCTACTCTCAACTGCTTCCTCCAGATCACTGCTACCTCCTCCTTTTATTTAAAACCCTTTCCTAATTCTCTACCACTCACTGTGACTTTCAAATTGGTTATCTTCCAAAATGTATTTAGAATGTGGACACATGGTTCAGATGTCCGTGTAAATTCCATATATAACGTCTGTTTCCCACAGTTCTTGAATTCCTTCAATTTGGCATTCACTTAATTTCTCCTCTGCCCATCTATATCTGTCATGCCAAGTTTGCCATCATTTAGAATTACCCCGCCTCTGAAATATTACCCTATAATATCTTTCTCTCTGATTACAATGCTTATTATTTCAGTTCTTTTAGTCTCCATCTCCAACAATGTCTTGCTATTCAAGGGTCGAATTTTTTCTCTCATTACCTACAAATTGCTGCTGTCCTTACTTTGTTCCCACTTAGGCTAATTTTTTCCCAACACCCTTAATCCACTTCCCTTTATGTCACACTTGGCAAAGTAAATCCCTCACCCAGATCAAAATCTGCCTTTTCTGCTCCTGTATCAAAACTGTTTAAAATTACCAATATCTAGCTGTTTAAAATTGTTAAAGCAGCAGGAGGAAACTGAGAAGAAGAATGAGGAGAAAGAGACGAAGGAGATGAAGAGGGAAGTGAGGAGAAGTAGGAGGAAGCAGAAGAGAAGGAGCAGAAAAAGGAGGAGAGAAGTGAGAGGGTGCAGGAGGGAGGGGAGAGGAGGGAGAGGGAGGGGAAGGGAAAGAAAAAAGACAAGGAAGAGAAGATGAAAGAGAAAAAGGAAATGTTTTAAATTCAAAATTCATAAATGTACATTTTCTCCATCATTCATTCTTCCTTGGTGTTCCCTCTTCCGTTTTCTACAAAATTCTCTCAAATCTCTGCTATTTTATCCTCAAGCTCCCAAATCGACCACTCACTCAGTCACTCCCAACCAATGACTATGTCTACTATGATATAGAGAGGTTAGAAACTGTGTAAAAATTCATAATATCCATCCATTAAAAAAATTAGTTTTAGCCATACCTATCCTTATATATTTATATCCTTATATGCTTATCTCCTGTTTTATTTAATACTATCAAAACTGTATTACTTAATTTCCATATCAGAGAACATTACAAGCAATACTTTATTTAAGTATGATAACTTATTTGGGAGAGGTGTTGTTATTAATTTAACAAATTACTTAAGGTTGCACAGCTAAAATTCAAAGGCAAACTGTAATAATTCCAGAACGTATTCCTTCAATTGCTACAATATGATACCAGGAACATCTCTGCACCCTAGTTCTCTACTTGATCTGCATCTGCCTCTTGAGGATGGACACTCCGTCCTTGGTGCCGTCTTTCTTCCGTATATGTGACTGCTTTGATCTTTTCCTTTCGGCACAGAAACATGGTCAGATTTTTCTCATTTTTAAAGAAAGTCCTTAATCGCACTAGCTGTTCAATTTACTGCCTTATGTATACCTTTCCTTTCTTTCCACCCTACTTTCAGAGTCTCATTCCCTCCACTTCCATACTTACGAAGGTTCCATACTTATGGTAATGAGGTCTATTAACTCATTTCCAATGGCGTATATTGATGAAGTCACCACAACTGGCCATACCTTGTTCGATCTTTGTCTCATATGACTTCCTTTATTATCTGAGTTCCTCCTTCTCAAGACTCTCCTTTTCGTTTCTAAGACACTATCCAGTTCATACCCTTATTGTTGTTGTTATTATTTTACGGTCTGTTCTTCTCATTTTTCCTCTTGGACTCCCCTTCCTCTGTCCAAATCTTAAATATTAGAGTTGGAATCCCCAGAATTTGATTCATAGCCCCCCATCTTCCTGCTTTCTTTTTTATTCATGCTACTCAGTCTTCATACACTATCTCATTAAATCCACTAAGGTGAACTAGTACCAGTACTCACGTGACTCATAAACTTATATTCCAGCTGAGACTTCTTATCTCCTTCTAACCCATACATCTGATTCCCCATTAAACATTTATAGTTAGATACGTGTAAGTTACTCAAATGTGACACATGTTAAAACAACATCTTGCATCCCAATATCTTCCTGTTCACCTATAGTCTATTGCCTGGAGCTTTTCTCAGGGGAAATGGAGAAAGGGAACCAGAGATATGTTGACAAGCAAATGAAAGCCAAAACTATAAATGAATATCATCATCATAAACACAAAAGTTTAAACCATGAAACAGAAAAAGTGGATAGAGAGAAGGGAAACTTGAATGCATCATTAAAGAAAAATATCATCATGTTCTTATTGAGGCCAATGTCTCTTTGGGTAAGACGGGGAAAGAAGTTTTGCAGTCAGTATAAACACTTAGAAGAGGCTGTGTTCTTCAATAAAGTTACTGAATCATAAAGTCAGTACTCCTTAAAGACCCTGTTTGATCTGATGAATTCAGTGAATGTCTTTTGTGTTTATAGAAATATTCAAGAGTTTATGGTCACTTTTTTCTTCCTTCCTATGGTAAACATTTTATTCAAGAGTTTCATAGCCTTCTGGATGCTCCATTCTGCTTATTTTTTTTTTCAGTGACACTTTGCCTTGCTTTAATATTTGTTGTCTTTTTCTGCTTTTGAAATGAGCTCTCAATTACAGAATACCAAACTACACTCAAAAGAGGGCGTAGAAAAAGCCAGCCATTGGTGCAGCATGGAGAAGCCCACAAACAAGGACAGATAGCAACAGCAGGTGGCAAGAGGTAGGAGGTGATGAAAGCAGTGGTTATAAATGTTCACAGGAAGCTAAAACTATCCAACAGGTTGTGCCCTCATGTTAGCACAGGTTAGACTAGTTACTACCTTGCTGGGTGGCCTCAGTGTGTTTGGGTTCAGATTCTACACAGCAATACAATTTCTTCTAGTTAAGAGTTCTCAGCTTGCACCGATCACAGCATGATTGGAGGGTACTGGACCAGTCTTGTTAGTTTTTCGAAATGCTGTCGTAGACCTGATAGATGTATTGAGAGACTTCAGGAGCTCTACACTTCAGTGACAGCATATAATTGGGGTTTCCTGGCTGGAAACGTAGCTCGACCAAAATCCAAATGCCATTAGTAAGCTTCAGGGATTGGTACAGCATATCCTGCTCTTCCGCATTCCTCTTGGCAGTAGTATAAACATTGTTGTTTTGCAACTTGCTGGAAACAGTGTCAGCATTTAAATGACATTCCTTAATCTGAAACTGAAGTTCATTTTCATTGGGAATATCCTTCCACGTTGCAAGAAAGACCTGGCGCTCCATTTTGCCATCTTCTACAAAAAGCACATTGAGTGGGATGAGGCAGCTGAAGTAGAAGACATGGATATTGTTTTTCACAGCCACCTGAAGGTTATTCAGAGGTTCCATCTTCATGACTGGGCCCATGGTGTTGAGAGGCAGGGAGACATCAATGCTCTGGTTTGCCATCAGTGGTGTATGGATGGCCCGAGGAGTGCTGGGGATGATACCAAAGCTATTCTTGCTAAACTGGATTGCAAAATCTGTCATATGCTGCAGAGCTTTATTGGTGAAGTTCATTTCCATACAGATGTGCCCTTGGTGGTGAGTAAATGTTCCTGAAATCTCCAAGCCTTTAGCCTTTACTGCAGGTAGCCAGACAGCCTTAGGAGCCACATATCCACCGGGTGCCATGCCTATCCCTGCAGAGAGTTCAAACAGGTAATTCGGTCCACTGCTGATGACAGCAGGTATAGGGGAAGGAGCAAAGGTTGCAGGCACCAATGATGGGATAAAGGATTGTCCTACTGCCGGACTTCCTCCAATGCCCCAGCCAAGGTCACTGCCAAGCAGACTATCTAGTCCTCTTCCTAGGAGATCCACTGCTCCCATCTGCATGGAAGACACCTGTGGCACATTGACTGGGGGACCGAGGTCAAGGTTTAAAAGTTCCCCTAGAAGATCACCTTGAGAGGGGATAACCTGAGGCTGTTCCAGGTTCATTGGAGTGGTGGTGCCAACAGGGCTGTCACCTGCATCAGTGTTCCCATGATGAACTGGCAAGTGTTTACGATGGATTCCATGACTTCCTTCCACGAAAGCACTGGGAGGCTTATGATACACAGGGGCCAAAGAACCAATGTGGCAGATTAGCTCATCCAGCAGAGTTGGCTCAATAAGGTCTGTCTCCTCAGAGATCACTGGCTTCTCAGACAAGACTACTTCTTGAGCTGTGACAGGGTCAGTTGAGAGAAGATGCCAATAAATATAGCCCCGGTCTCAAAGGTCAGGATTATTAGAATCCTCTGTTGCCAAACTCAAGACCTGCTGGACTAGCTCCTGTATTTCTTATGGTTTCTTAAGAAACAGCTTCACTATGGCAGTAAGCAGAGTGAGCTGCACCTGGGTGCTTTCATCGTGAAAACCCTCCAGGAAGCTTTCTAGTAACTCATCTGCATTGTCAATTCTTTCAGCATATTCTCCAACAATCCAAATCATAGCTGCTCGAGCATCTGGCTCATCTAGCGAGTTTAAGTTCTCACATAGAGTGGCAATGATACTTTCATACTTGTTGGGGTATTTGCAGAAGATGTCCCTGATGACGACAATCGCTTCTTGGACCACATAATTCACTTTGGTCTGGATTAGATCAAGCAATGTGCTTACACAGCGCTCTGCAGATTGCCCCACCTTGATGGCACAGCGTCCAATGGCCCACACAGCTTTTCCAACGAAGTCAACATCGACCTCTGTAGCGTATTCCTTCAGTTCTGCCAGAACCTGAGCAATGTTGGCTTGAGATGCCAAAAGAATCATCACGTCCAGCTTCTCTAGTTTAACATAGATGGGATCACTGTACTTCACAAAGAAGACTTTGATTTCCTGCTTCAAGATTTCAGGCCTTTTCTGGACCATTAAGTTGACGTTCTTCAGGGTAACGGACTGCACGTCTGGGTCCCCAGAGAGCAAAGTGACAAGTGGAGGCGCTAACTTCTTCGGCAACGTATTGTAGCCGTCAGCATCCTTAGGCAGCAATTTCAGAAACTTCATGAGGACTTTCACCACTGCTGAGTCAGCATGGGATCGCCGGGGAGTTACCCGCTCACAGGTTCTCTGAGCCTCCCGATCACCTTTAGAGTTGCAATTAGACAGGCAGCCCAGGATGAAAATCTGGCCCCATTCAGTGCACTCCTTCAGGGCTGTCAGCAGCTTATCAACGTTCTGTGGGTTCCGATCGAGTAAGTCGCTGTTTGGGGGAGACGCACTGATCTCAGATAATGCTGCTGCGGCAGGAGCCGCCACCACTGGATTCGAATGGGCTGTGAGGTCCCGCAGAGAATCCAGAAATCCCGGATCTTCTGCCATCTGGGCGTTGGTATCACGGAGTTTGGCCACACGGACCGCTGCTGTTTTCTCAATATACGGATCCTCCTCCTTGAAGCGCTCGCGGAGGGGCCCACAGAGATATTCGTGGTTTTGTCTACCCGGATGCACCCCATGGTTCTGACTGCCAAGGCTCGACTCAGAGGAGGAGCACCTTCACAGTCCTCCACAAAGCTGTTTACAGCCACGACGGCCACGTCTGGCTGACTCTCGGCATGTTCGTCAAGTAGAGATACACGAGCCTCTTCAGCTCCAGACCGCCGGTCTGCATGGAAAGAGAGAGCGAACAGCCTTCCGCACGGTCACAGCAGCAATCGCTCTCCTCCCAGCCTCCTCTCTCCTTTCTTTTCATTGTTGAGCTCAGCTTTTAGCTCAAATATTTCTCCTTCTGTACTGCTTGTGAAGTACTTGGAGTCAGTCATGACTTTGGATCTTTAACGGGCACCGGAGGCGGAGGTGAGAGCCAAGGCGAGGGCAGGGGTGGCGGCGGCAGCCGCAGAGCACAGCCCGGGTGGTGCTGTAGTGGGTTCCCGCCTGCCGCGATTCCATGTTGCTTATTTTCTAAATCATTCGGTGCCCGCCTAACAGATTCTCTTCTTTCCTTGTCCTTAATAGGTTAAAATCTAACATGCACAGACTAGCTAACCTTCCAAGTTACAATATTCTGACAAAGATGGGAGAACTTGCTAATGCACAGAGTGTAGCTAACACCATGAGAGTCAGCACAGAGCGTATCAGACACAGGAAAAGAAACTAACATTTCCGTTACTTGTCACTTACTCAACTACATCCTCATTTCTACGTAAGCTTCTGTTTACTTGACAGCCCTTAAGAGCTCTTTGGAGCCAGTGCGACTTCTCAAATAAATATGTTTTTCAGTTTGTGTGCTTATCTATCTTGAGAACTCATTTTAATTACCCAGTAGACATTGACAATGTCTTCCCAGCTGTTACTGTCTATTATGTCCTGTAAATAAGCCTTTCAGCTCTTTTAAATAATTCATCTTTGACCTAAAGATGATGAAGGTGCTCAGGCAGTTATGACAATAGACAGTATAAATCCTCCTCAGCTGGGAAATGAAATGGGAGGCTCCCCCCAAAATAATGCTGCTCTGTGACTTCCACACATGGACACACACTGTGTTTTAGATTTTCATGAATTACATCCATCCCTAAAGTACTTGAAATACAATGCATGTAGCCTTGATGAGAGTACCTCTAGTCACAACGTAGAATCCAAATAGAAAAATGCTCGTTATTTAACTAATGCTTTAGGTCACCGAAACAGAAAAAATATTTGAAGGAAAGAAAAATTAATCATAAACTGCTTTTGTGCTTAATGCATCATATCATGATGTCATGTCCCCTTTGGCTATGGGTAGCACATTCTTACTGCGTAAGACAAATTTTATTTCCCTATGATTTAAAAAATCTAACAGTTTATTTGGCCCATCAAACTTGAAAAGCTTGCTATCAGTATATTAATAAATCCAAGTATATAACAAATTACATTGTAATAGAGTGATATGTATAACTAAAAAGATGACTTTCTTCTAATTTAGTTGTTTTTACCAGTCTTTTTTAGACACATGAAAAGAAATTTGGATGTGATTAGTTCCTTTTTTAAGCTATTTTTTTCTTGACAAATCTCAAAAAGAATTTTTTATAAACTTGAATTATTCTCTGTTAGACTTCTTGTCCCTTCCAAGATTATATTTTCAAAACAAAGAAGTCCATCTGAGAACATTTTTTTCCACTCTGTAGCAAATAGAAATTTATTCTGCAACTCCCAACAGAAACCTGAGAGAAAATCAATGACCACTTTGACAAGAACAATGCCACTTTCTTTTGAGCAGGTCACCTAGTTCCTAGTAACCTATTCTCCCAGGACACTTTATTTAAAAAATCAGACCAATCATCTCTGAGCCTGCTTGATACTCTGTTTACACACAGTATACGAGGAGCCTTAACTTCATAACTACTGGATGACTATTTACCAGTGTACCTATTTCATGAGAGAATTATTATATTTGTCTTGTGCAAAAAGCAGCAGCTACTGTGACCATTCTCCATTTAGATTTATCTGTTAAATTGGAATCAGCAAATGGAGTAAGGCGTATTATCCCTTTTTGAGACATGAGTTACTATAGGCTATTGTTTGAGAACATGGGTTTTTAAGTCAGACTAATGAAGTTTTGAATCCTGATGCCACCACTTACTGACTTTGTAGCTTTGTATTCTTGGACATGGTTCTTAAACTTCTAAACTTCAATCTCATCGTTTGAGAAACAGAAATAATACAAAAAGAATTGCTCTGTTCATTTATTCATTGATCTAGCACTAAGACAATAAGAATTGTATGTTCATTTATGTAGATGATATTTTTAAAACCTTTAGCATATAGACTAGTAAGTACCTCAATAGTCCTCAGAAATAGTGAATTATTTTTGTTACTATTATTACAGTTATCTACTTTACTTAGAGAAATAACCTATATATAGCTTTTAAAATCTTTAAGGATAGTGTTAAAATCTAATATATAATGACCACAGTGCTATAATTAATCTTTTAAAAGTTTGAAACATAGACATTAAAATAAATGGATTTACAGCCTAAATCTATAGCTCTAAAAGATCTTTGAAGTTTTTATTGATCTTAAAAGAGAAAAAAAGAGGAAGCAATATTTGAGATTTGGGAAAAAAGCTTAGAGTATCAGAAGCGGGTAAAGCGGAGGTCAGGATTACCTTCTTCAGGTGTATTGACGTTTGTGATTGTTCATTACAGCACCAAAGCTGCCTTCTTAAGAGCCCACATTGTGTACTTAATCCTCAGCAGAAACTCCATTTCTGATAGTGGGAAAACTGTATATGTAATGAGTCCTCTCCATTGAGATTCTCTTTTTTTTTCCCTCTCCCTCTCTCAAAGTTATTTCCAGCTATAATACAAAACTTGTGAATTGGCTGCTTCTTAGTAAATCTATGTCATTATAGCAATAAGTAATAGGCAGGTCATTACAAAAAAGAAAGAGGCATTACCACACGCTAGTACTGTTCTAGTGCTTTTCATGTAACGACTCACATAATCCTCATGACAACCCTATGAGATAGATACTATCGTTACCCCTATTTTTAAAAGAAGAGAACACGGGGCAAGGCATTTAAGTAACTTGCTTGAGGTAATGGCTCATAAATGACAAACCCAGGCAGCATGGCTCCAAGGCAGTTAAACAGGATATTACACTACCTTGGTAAGAAAGATAAAGATGACAACTAATTTAGTGTAACATTGATTTTTCACATTTTATCTTGTAATGACAGTAAGTCCATTTAATAGATGAGATTACTGAAAACAAACAAATTAAGTGAATTAGCCAAGATCTCAGAGCTTTTTAGAGATGAAGGCTGGATGAGAACCCAGGCTTTCTTTCTACCATTACCTTTCTTGTTCTTCTTGCCAGAGCCCAGTAGACCCCAGATGGAATGGGAATAAGTCTGCCTCTCAAACTGCTTTGGTAACTACATTTTTCCTGGAAAGAGTAAATTTCTTCACTTTTATACACAAATAGTATTTTAAAGGCTAGCATTAAAACTCTACCTTAGGGTACACCTTGAAACAATAAATATAGGTATTATTGTTACTTAAATAATATTTAAGCAAATTTATTGAATTTAGATAAAGAATAACAAGATAAAAAACAATTAGAAATATATATTTTTAAATTACTATTTACAAAGACAACTCACAAAAAGTCTAATTTGTCCTAGTTTTACAGAAATGTGGCTGTCGTAACTTTAAAATACACTAAAAGATAGAGAAATATTTTCTAGTATGTGTTAAGTGTAGAAAAAGCTGGTAAAATAATCTAAACTACAGATCATTGTTGGTTAATTAAATTCTGCTTCATAGATTTAAAACTGATAAAACAGTGTTACCACAACATTTTATTAGATAAAAAGAGAAAGTAAAGAAAATAACAATTAGTGTGTAGGATATTATGCAGGATTTATTAAGAAACATAAATCTAGTTTCTCTGATGGTGCTCAGATGAGAAATGAGATACAAAGTCAGTTCTTTGCTATACACAGCAAAGCATCAACTCTAGCACAATTTAAATGTGTGAGGCTGACCAGGCATTACAAATACTGTCACCAGTCAGCTGTGAGATATGGGAGAAGTCACCAAAGTCACAGTTTCTTTGGCATTCAGATTAAAAAGTTGTACAAGGTTATATCTATTCTTTGCATCTCTAACAGTCTGTTTTCTACAGAAATTTGGTTTATACAGTTGCAGCGATACCTATTAATAGAGAACATTAAGCAAGTCCAAATATTTAAACTATATCATTTATGCCATGCTCTGTATGAATTACATCGAGAAATAATATCAGTCTATTCAGAACTTTGTTATTTCTTTATATATTTAGTCAACAAATGTTATTGAAAATCTAAAAGAAACACAATGATGACTAAAACATCATGCCTCGACTAAAACATCATGCCTCTTCTAAAGAAACACACAGCCTTATAAGGAGGCAATTTATTGAAGATAAAAATCCCTCTTTCTCTTATCTAAAATGCTATTTTGTATCCTTGCTCCAGAAGCAAAAGATTCATCAGAGTTGAAGTCCTAAGTGAGAAATACCAGGAAGTATTAACAAAAAGAATAATATTTTAACTGTTTTTTGTAGGCTAAGTAGTTCACTAAGAAAGAAAGAGCATTAAAGGTAGAAGAAAGAGCTTGTGCAATGATACTAATTTTAAAAATGGCCTGGGAAAGATCACTTGAGTCCAGGATGTCGAGGTTGCGCTGAGCTGTGATTCTGCCATTACACTCCAGCCTGGGTGACAAAATAAGACCCGGTGCCAAAAAAAAAAAAAAAAAATGACCTGTTGAGCCAACAGCTCAAGATCAAAGGAAAAATATTAAAGAGAAGAGGAGAGAATAATACTCTTAGAAAGCAGATTATATAGTAAATCACACAATTGGGAACAGACAGTCTACAGAATGGAAGAAAATGTTCACAAACCATGCATCTGACAAAGTTCTAATATCTAAAATCTATAAGAACTTAAATCAACAAGCAGATAAACAAACAACCCCATTGAAAAGTAGGGAAAGGACATAAAAAGATACTTCTCAAAAGAAGACATACAAGTGGTCAAGAAACATGAAAAAATGCTGAGCATCATAATTATCAGAGAAATAAAAATGAAAACCACAATGAGACGCCATCTCAGAGCAGTCAGAATGGCTACTACTATAAAGTCAAAAAACAACAGACATTTTCTAGATGTGGAGAAAAAGGTAATTCATACACACTGTTGGTGGGAATGTGAATTAATTCAGCCACTGTGGAAAGCAGTTTGGAAATTTCTCAAGGAACTTAAAACAGCTATGATTTCACCCAGCAATCCCATTACTGTGTATATACCCAAAGGAAAATAAATCATTCTACCAAAAGGATACTTGCACTCACAAGTTCATCACAGCATTCTTCATAATAGCAAAGACCTAGAAGTCAACCTAGGTACCCATCAATGATGGATTAGATAAATAAAATGTGGTATATATACACCATGGAATACTGTGCAACCACAAAAAAGAAAGAAATCACGTCCTTTGCAACAACATGGATGCAGCTGGAGGTCATTATTCCAAGCAGAAAGAAAACAACAAATACATGTTCTTACTTATAAGTGGGAACTAAACACTGGACACACATGAACATAACATAGCAACAACAGACATTGTGGACTACTAGAGGAGAGAGAGAGAGACATAGTACCCAATAGGCATGGGTTGAAAGACTGCCTATTGGGTACTATGCTCACCACCTGGGTGACAGATACACCAAACCTCAATGTCATGCAAAATCCCCATGCAAGAAACCTGCACATGTATGTCCTGTATCTAAAATAAAAGTTGAAATTAAAAAGAATTGAGACTTCCACCAAGATGGCCAAATAGGAACAGCTCCAGAGCACAGTTTCCAGCGAGAGCGAGGCAGAAGGCAAGTGATGTCTGCATCTCCAACCGAGGTACCAGGTTCATCTCAATGGGACTGGCTGGACAGTGGGTGTAGCCCAAGGAGGACAAAACAAAGCAGCATGGGGCACTGCCTCACCCAGGAAGTGCAATGGGCCTGAAAACCCCACCACCACCCAACGGAGGCCCTCAGGGACTTTTACAGCTACTCTGGACACTCCAGCTCAGATACTGCCCTTCCATTACTGTCTTTACAGCCAACAGACCAGGAGATTCCGGCAGGGCCGACAAGCAGCACAGGTTTCCAGCAGAAATCTGGGCAGCCATTTCAGCCTGCACGGCAAGTTTCCAGCACAAATCTCAGTGACCGTTTTAACTGGAGCCTGGAACACCTGTGAGACACAGCCTCCAATTCCCCTGAAAAAAGAAAGGGGGCTGAAGGCAAGGAGCCACGTGATCTGGCTTAGTGGGTCCCACCCCCACAAAGACCAGCAAACTGAAACCTACCAGCTTGACAGTTTCACAGCCAGCACAGCAATTTGAGCTCAACCTGGGATGGTCAAGCTCAGTGAGGGGAAGGGTGTCCACCATTGCCGAGGCAGTCCATCATTACTGACACAGCCCACCATTACCGATGCAGTCCACCATTACTGAGGCAGTTCTAACCTTACCTGTGTAAAAAAAATTGCAAGGAAGTTTACACAGCCGCTGGCGGAGCCAGTGGCAGCTCAGCAATGTCGCTGCAGTCGGACTGTGACCAGATTCCCTCCTTACTGGGCAGGGAATCTCTGAAAAAAGGCAGCAGCACATCAGGGACTTATAAATAAAGCCCAACCATCTCAGGACAGAGCACCTGGAAAAAGGGGCAGTTAGGAGATTCGCTGCAACAGCCTTAAACGTCCCTGCCCAGCAGCTCTGAAGGGAGCAAGGGAGCTCCAAACACAGTACTTGAGCTCTGAGATGGGACAGACTGCCTCCTCAAGTGGCTCCCTGATCCCCGTATATCCAAAGAGACACCTCATACAGGAGAGCTCTGGCTGACATCTAGCAGGCACCCTTCTGGGATGAAGCTACCAGAAGAAGGAATAGGAAGCAATCCTTGCTGTTCTGCAGCCCCTGTGGGTGATTCCTAGGCAAGCAGGGTCTGGAGTGGACCTCCAGCAGAGCTGCAGCAGAGAGGCCTGACAGAAGTAAAACTAAAAAACAGAAAGAAATAGCTTCAATATCAACAGAAAGGAGGTCCACTCGGAGACCCCAATTGAAAATCACCAACTTCAAAGACCAAAGTTAGATAAAGCCATGAAGATGGGAATGCAAAAAAAAAAAAAAAAACCAATGCAAAAAGAATGAAATCATCAAAAACCAGAACACCTCTCCTCCTCCAAAGGATCATAACTCCTCACCAGCAAGGTAACAAAACTGCATGGAGAATGAGTTTGACGAATTCACAGAAGCAGGCTTCAGAAGGTAAGTAATAACAAACTTCTCTGAGCTAAAGGAATACATTCTAACCCAATGCAAAGAAACTAAGAACCTTGAAAATAGGTTAGACAAAATGCTAACTAGAATAACCAGATTAGAGAAGAACATAAACAACTTAATGGAGCTGAAAAGCACAGCACAAGAACTTCGCAAAGCATACACAAGTTTCAATAGCCAAATTGACCAAGCAGAAGAAAGGATATCAGAGATTGAAAATCAACTCAATGAAATAAAATAAGAAGGCAAGATTAGAGAAAAAAGAGTGAAAAAAAATGAACACAGCCTCCAAGAAATATGGGATTATGTGAAAAGACCTAATCTACTTTTGATCAGTGTACCTGAGTATGATGGGGAGAATAAATCCAAGCTGGAAAATACTCTTCAGGATGTTATCCAGGAGAACTTCCCCAACGTTGCAAGGTAGGCCAACATTCAAATCCAGGAAAAAGAGAGAACACCACAAAGATATTTCTCAAGAAGAGAAACCCGAAAGCATATAATGGTCAGATTCACCAGGGTTGAAATGAAGAAAAAAAAGCTAAGGGCAGTGAGAGAGAAAGGTCAGGTTACCCACAAAGGGAAGCCCATCAGATTCACAGTGGATCTCTTGGAAGAAGCTCTACAAGCCAGAGGAGAGTGGGGGGCCGATGTTCAACATCCTTAAAGAAAGGAACTTTCAACCTGGAATTTCATATCCAGCCAAACTAAGCTGCATAAGTGAAGGAGAAATAAAATCCTTTACGAACAAGCAATTGCTGAGAGATTTCATCACCACCAGGCCTGCCTTACAAGAGCTCCTGAAAGAAGCGCTAAACATGGAAAGGAACAACCAGTACCAGCCACTGCAAAAAATATACCAAATGGTACAGACCACTGACACAATGAAGAAACTGTGTCAACTAACCAGAAAAACAACAAGCCAGCATCAAAATGGCAGGATCAAATTCACACATAACAATATTAAACTTAAATGTAAATGGGCTAAATGCCCCAATCAAAAGACACAGACTGGCAAATTGGATAAAGAGTCAAGGCCCATCAGTGTGCTGTATTCAGGAGACCCATCTCACCTGCAAAAACACATGTAGACTCAAAATAAAGGAATGGAATAAGATTTACCAAGCAAATGGAGAGCAAAAAGTAGCAGGGGTTGCAATCCTAGTCTCTGATAAAATGGACGTAAAACCAACAAAGATCAAAAGAGACAAAGAAGGGCATTACATAATGGTAAAAGGATTAATGCAACAAGAAGAGCAAACTATCCTAAGTATATATGCACCCAATACAGGAGCATCCAGATACATAAAGCAAGTTCTTAATGACCTGCAAAGATACTTAGACTCCCACTCAATAATAGTAGGAGACTTAAACACTCCACTGTCAATATTAGACAGATCAATGAGACAAAAAATTAACAAGGATATCTAGGACTTGAACTCAGATCTGGACCAAGTGAACCTAATAGATATACAGAACTCTCCACCACAAATCCACAGAATATACATTCTTCTCAGCACCACACTGCACTGACTCTAAAATTGACCATGTAATTGGAAGTAAATCACTCCAGCAAATGCAAAAGAACAAATATCATAG
This sequence comes from Alouatta palliata, assembly GCA_004027835.1. Lineage (NCBI taxonomy): Eukaryota > Metazoa > Chordata > Mammalia > Primates > Atelidae > Alouatta > Alouatta palliata. The sequence continues at coordinate 67,014 of PVKV010007912.1, forward strand.
CAAACAGTCTCTCAGACCACAGTGCAATCAAATTAGAACTCAGGATTAAGAAACTCATTCAAAACTACACTATATGGAACCTGAACAACCTGCTCTTGAATGACTACTGCATGAATAATGAAATGAAGGCAGAAATAAAGATGTTCTTCAAAACCAATGAGAATGAAGACACAACATAGCAGAATCTTTGGAACACATTTAAAGCAGTGTCTAGAGGGAAGTTTATAGCACTAAATGCCCACATGAGAAGTGAGGAAAGATCTAAAATCAATACCCTATCATCACATTTAAAAGAGCTAGAGGAGCAAGATCAAATTCAAAAGCAAGCAGAAGACAGGAAATAACTAAGATCAGAGCAGAACTGAAGGAAATAGAGACACAAAAACTCTTCAAAAAATCAATAAATCCAGGAGCTGGTTTTTTGAAAAGATCAATAAAATAGACCACTAGCCAGACTAATAAAAAAGAAGAGAGAATAATTGAATAGATGCAGTAAAAAATGATAAAGGGGATATCACCACCAATTCCACAGAAATACAAACTACCATCAGAGATTATTACAAACAACTCTGTGCACATAAACCAGTAAATTCAGAATAAATGGATAAATTTCTGGACACTTACACCCTCCCAAGACTAAACTAGGAAGAAGTTGAATCCCTGAATAGACCAATAAGAAGGTCTGAAGTTGAGGCAGCAATTAATAGCCTACCAACCAAAAAAAACTCCAGGTCCAGATGGGTTCACAGCCGAATTCTACCAGACCTACAAAGAGGAGCTGATACCATTCCTTCTGAAACTATTCCAAACTATACAAAAAGAGGTAATCCTCCCTTACTCATTTTATGAGACCAGCATCATCCAGATACCAAAATCTGGAAGAAACACAACTAAAAAAGATAATTTCAGGCCAATATCCATTATGAACAGTGATGCAAAAATCTTCAATAAAATACTGGCAAACTGAATGCAACAGCACATCAAAAAGCCTATCTATCACAATCAAGTAGGCTTCATCCTGGGGATGCAAGGCTGGTTCAACATATGCGAATCCATAAACGTAATCCATCACATAAACAGAACCCAAGACAAAACCCACATGATTATCTCAATAGATGCAGAGAAGGCCTTTCACAAAATTCAACAGCCTTTTATACTGAAAATTGTCAATAAACTAGGTATTGATGGGAATATCTCAAAATAATAAAAGCTATTTATGACAAACTCACAGCCAATATCATACTGAATGGGCAAAAACTGGAAGCATTCCCTTTGAAAACTGGCACTAGACAAGGATGCCCTCTCTCACCACTCCTATTCAACATAGTATTGGAAGTTCTAGCCAAAGCAATCAGGCAAGAAAAAAAAAAAATAAAGGGTAATCAATTAGGAAAAGAGGAAGTCAAATTGTCTCTAATTGCAGATGACATGATTGTATATTTAGAAGACCTCATCATCTCAGCCCCAAATCTTCTTAAGCTGATAAGCAACTTCAGTAAAGTCTCAGGATACAAAATCAATGTGCAGAAATCACAAGCATTCCTATACACCAATAACAGACAAACAGAGAGCCAAATCATTAGTGAACTCCCATTCACAATTGCTACAAAGAGAATAAAATACCTAGGAATACAACTAACAAAGGACTTGAAGGACCTCTTTAAGGAGAACTACAAACCACTGCTCAAGGAAGTAAGAGAGGACACAAACAGATGGAAAAACATTCCATGCTCATGTTTGGGAAGAATGAATATTGTGAAAATGACCATATTGCCAAAAGTAATTTATAGTTTCATTGCTATCCCTATCAAACTACCATTGACCTTCTTCACAGAACCAGAAAAAACCACCTTAAACTTCATATGGAACCAAAAGAGAGCCCACAAAGCCAAGACAATCCTAAGCAAAAGGAACAAAGTGGAGGCATCACGCTACCTGACTTCAAACTATACTACAAGGCTACAGTAATCAAAACAGCATGGTACTAGTACCAAAACAGAGATATAAACCAATGGAATAGAACAGAGGCCTCGGATATAATGCTACACACCTACAACCATCTGATCTTTGACAAATCTGACAAAATCAAACAATGGGAAAAGGATTCTCTGTTTAAAAAATTGTGTTGGCAAAACTGGCTGGCCTTGTGCAGAAAGCTGAAACTGGGTCCCTTCCTTACACTTTATACAAAAATTAACTCCAGATGAATAAAAGACTTAAATATAAGACCTAACGCCATAAAAACCCTAGAAGAAAACCTAGGCAATACCATTCAGGACATAGGCATAGGCAAGGACTTCATGACTAAAACATCAAAAGCAATGGCAACAAAAGCCAAAATGGACAAATGGGATCTAATTAAAGTTAAGAGCAAAAGAAACAATTATTAGATTGAACTGGAAGCCAACAGAATGGGAAAAAATTTTTGCAAGCTACACATCTGACAAAGGGCTAATACCCAGAATCTACAAAGAACTAAAAAAATTTACAAAAAAAATAACAATTAAAAAGTGGGCGAAGGATATGAACAAACACTTTTCAAAATAAGACATTTATGTGGCCAACAAACATGAAAGAAATGGTCATTAGAGAAATGCAAATCAAAACCACATTGAGATACCATCTCATGTCAGTTAGAATGGTGATCATTAAAACATCTGGAGACAACAGATGCTAGAGAGGATGTGGAGAAACAGGAACACTTTTATACTGTTGGTGGGACTGTAAATTAGTTCGACCATTGTGGAAGACCACGTGGTGATTCCTCAAGGATCTAGAAATAGAAATTCCATTTGACACAGCAAACCCATTACTGGGTATATACCCAAAGGATTATAAATCGTTCTATTATAAAGACATATGCACAAGTATGTTCACTGTGGCACTGTTTACAATAGCAAAGACTTGTAACCAACCCAAATGCCCATCAATGATAGACTAGATAAAGAAAATGTGGCATATATATACCATGGAATAGTATGTAGCCATAAAAAAGGATGAGTTAATGTCCTTTGCAGGGACATGGATGAATCTGGAAACCATCATTCTCTGCAATCTGACACAAGAACAGAAAACCCAACACCACATGTTTTCACGCATAAGAGGATGTTGAAAAATGAGAACACATAGACACAGGGAAGGGAACATCACACACTGGGGTCTGGGGAGTAGAGGGCTAGGGGAGGGATAGCAGGGTGTCGGGAGGTTGAGGAGGGATAACATTAGGAGAAATACCTAATGTAGGTGACGGGGGGATGGAGGCAGCAAACCACCACGGCACATGTATACCTATGTAACAAACCTGCAAGATCTGCACATGTAGCCCAGAACTTAAAGTAAAATTTAAAAAAAAAAAAAGAATTTTTCATATTCTGTTGCTTAGCATAGGCATGTCTGCTGAGCATCCACATGGGAGATTTATACATATGTATTTGTATAAATCTCCTGTGGGAGATGAGACATTTGGATAAAAATCAGTTCTACTCATATACAGATAGACACAGATGAGCAGAACTGATTTTTATCCAAATGTCTCATCTCCCACACACTTGTTTTATATGTTAATCTGAGGCTTGTCAATGGTCTGATCAAATGGCTAGGCCATTAACTATAGTTCATGAGCCCAGGAGGTAAGTCTTCCACATGCCCCATCAAATGGCCTTAACTGCAGCAACTCCTGTCAGAGATTGGAGGCAAAGGCTAACAGGGGTGTACCTAGATAATGCATCAATACCAGTAATACATTGAGTAGTAGGGGCTATAACAATAAAGGTTCACATCCATAGTTGGTCAAGGGTCCCAGCAGTGATTGTCTCAGATTCTAAACTAGAGAACATTATCTATTTTCCCCTCATCTGAGTGCCAGAGATTGCAGGGACAACAATCACTTGTACACCAGAATTTAGAAGACCCAAGAAATTCCACTCTCCTCCTCCTCCTCCCCACTGCAATCTAGGCTTGGCATGGGGCCGCTGATCACGCCTGAGGATTGAGACTCTTCAGGTTAATTCCTAATCTTTTTTATTTTCAAAATCCAAGAGATCTGAAGAAAAACAAGCAGGGCTGTCAGACCTCTTCACAAGCCCACAGGGAAAGGCAAAGAGACACCATGTCAGTTATGGGAGCCACCTGTCAGGATTAGGCCACACATTTTGCTGCAGAGGGAGCTGGGTCAGGCAACAGGCCAGGGGGCAGACAGATTCTTCTGTCTGATGTTACAGGGAAAGTTGGTTTAAGAGGAGCCCAGCTTTCCTAGAGAGGGGTAGTGCCTGACGCTGTGGCTGCTGGTGCTGTGGCTACTGCTCGTATCGTGTTATCCTGGCAGCAACTGCTGTCAGGCCACTCTAAAGAGAGATGGTTTGTGGTTACGCAGCCCATGTCATGCCACTGTCCTTTACAAATATTAGCAAGCTTACCTGCAGAGGAGAGCTAATTAAGTCTCTATTTTCTCTTTAGAATCACTGGGCAAAGCATTCATGAAAGGCCCTTTACCCTTACTTATTTCCTCTGAAATTTCAACAACTTGCCACCCTGTAGGGTGTTCATCAGTGCCAGGGACCTGCATAGAGTTACTCAGCTCATGGGAGCCCACTGACCTTCTCTCCTCCCGTTGGTAGAGAACCTTAAACAGTAGGGAATGAACTGCTTCCCTAGTTTTCTCCAAAACTCTTTGTTGTATCTCTAATCTGACCCACAGCGTGAGCACACCCAGAGAGTTAGGGGCCAGAGAGAAGGACCAAAGATCCCTTTTGGAACCAATAAGCTTATATAAACAATCTGATAGCATCCTCCAAGAATGTCCCACAGTGTCCACTAGCACTTTTTAAGACCCACTGGCAAAGTACCCCACAGAACCCTCAAACTCTTGCAGTCCATCCAGTGACATCCCTCTTGAGTGCCCTGTGGACTCAACTAGCACCTCCTAAAGTACCCCCATGGGATTTTCAGGCTTTATACTCCTCCAGAATGGCATGGCTTAATCAGCTATCCTCATGGTACCGGTTTGTCAGAAGATCTGGTGAGCTGGAGAGAGCTGAGTCATCAGGCGTCAGATTACAGATTCAAAACAATGAGCCAAATCAGAAGTAACAATAAAGCTTTTAATCACTTACGAAGATCATGTAAGTAAGAGGCTAAAACCAGAGAAAACACCAACTCCCCTCCTGTTTCATTTTCCCCCATGCAACAGCACCTCAGTCAAGGTTCCGGTCCATCAGCACGGATGTGGGGGATATCTCACTATGAAGTCCAGAATAAAAGGTTCCTGCAGCTTTATAAACCAGGGACGGAAGGGAAGGTGAGGAGGGGAATGGCGAGGAGTGGAAAAGTACTGAATATTGAGTGAGAGTCGGGAAAATGTGTTCAAGTATTCCCAATAAGGAGACCTCCAAATGCAAGCATCTGGAAGAGAAATGCAGATATGCATAAGAACATGGCCAGTCGGGCTCTGGGTCGTTGACTGCAACCCTCTTCAGAGACTACAGTACACTGACTGTGTGCCAAGTCTGCTGTGAAGAGGGAAGCTTTCCACTGTGACACTTGTCATGCAAAAAAAGCCTTTGCCATTGCCTATGGTCAGGCCTGAAAACACAAACTTACACAGATTTGTTTAGGCCTGGAGCCAGACTCTTTAGTATGGTTTCCTAACAGGAAACTAAAGATAGTTTTTAGGATGGAAAACATCATGAGCTGCTTTGCATCCGTTTTTTCTAGTCAGAAGAATGAAGCATTGGATGAAGTGGAGAAAAACAATTAGGCACAGAGAGAACTTTGCAATAATCCAAACAAATGCAATTCTGAACCATGAAAATAGCAGGAGAATGAAAAGAAGTATTTAGGGAAACAACCCAGGGACAGATTTATATAAATTGTTAAACAACTGGATACATAAGACAAAGGAATTAAGGAATAATATCAATAGCAATTATTTTAGCTTAGGAGATAGAGCACTGGGTATCTTTAATGAAAGTGGGAAATCTAAGAAGAAGAATTTGAGGGAGAAGTGTATGCTTGGGTAGAGGTAAGTCTAACGATTTCTAATTATTCTGATATCCCAAATATCCTGACATAAGACCTAGAGTTCACATGAGAGTTGGAACCTCTATATTGGTCTGGAAATCAGCAGTTAGCTGTTCACTAGTTGCGCCAATTATCCACATAACCGAGTAAAAATTAAATGCATATAAGTCACTCTTAACACTTAGACAAATAAGATTTATAGCGAGTTTTATGAATAATTTCATAATTCCTCATTTTTGCTATATTTATAACAACTTTAAAGAGAATGGCCATCTGAATATAAAAATGGCTCTCGAAAAATTTATGAAACATTCTGATAGCATGTCTGTAAAATAATGAAACAGAAATAAAGGGTAAAAAGAATTGTTTAAATAATTTGTTTACATTCTAGATTATGTTTCCTGAATATATAACTTTACTTCCTAGAATTAGCCAACACTGAGCAACTGAACACTTGAGTGGTCACATTCTGGGCTTACGTACCCTTCCTTAATTCCAAGGTTTTCTTGGCTTCTTTGCTCAGAATCATCAAGGTTTTCCTTTTTAACTGTTATAATTATTTAAGTCTTAAAAGTACCTATTCTAATTTGTTTAGTTTTCCTCTTCCTAAGTCATCAGTTTTTCCATAAACTATGCTTGCCTCTGGTACCAGTGTTAATCTTGTGTACCTTTGGGCTTATGTATACCAGCACTTATCTGTACTTAGTGCTATGAGCTACCTGAGGTACGGATCCTGCCTTATTTACCTTGTATTTCCAAAAGCTAGGTCAATAAACATTTGTGAATAAATGAATAGAGGAACAACATATTAAAAATGTACCATAAGCTTTAGATCTTAACTTTAAAGTTGAATTACTTTGTTAAAACAAAACTCATTATTCTCCTCTTGCATTTGGCAACTTGTTCATGCATCTGGAGATAAACTCCAAAAATTATTCCTTAATTCTAAAATTAAAATGAAGAAACAAAATATAGATTACATCTGAAAAGTGGTTCCAAATAAAATAATAGATGCCTTGAAATATTTATGTATTTTTTTAAATGAGTACAATAAAAGATACAGTCATTACATTTTTAAGAGTGAATAAAGTTGAGATAAACTAAGAAAGTCAGACTGTATGTGTTAGACTGTTGCTTCCCATTTCTAAAATGAATTTCATTCTTATATTGCAGGCATTAAAACTGTAACATACTTAACTTGATTCTGCTTCAACAAAGCAAAATGATATAAGTAGTTTCCCTACCAAGTGATGTTTAAATTCTTCTTTTATCTTCACATTTAGTAATGCTCCTGGAAAACAGATTCTCAACCTTTGAGCATACTGGTTTAATTTACCTTAGAAAGTTATTTATACATATTTAAACAGTGAGGAAAAGAGAGAGCTCATGAGATTTGGAAATGTGGTATTACAGGCTTAGCTTTACCATGGAGAAAATGAAACTTTTCTTCCTACAGCATTTCATGGTAGTTAACCATAAAATAAAATTGACAGGTTGCCAACACTGTGAAAATCCTATACAAACACAGGTCATGGTATTCAGCCCCCAGTTATGTCTCTTGATAGCAATATTTCTGAGCATTCAGTTGGTTTAAACTCTGTTTTGGAATACCAGCTTGGATTGGCAGACACTTAGAACAGCCTGACAAGGAAAGACAAAGCTTCATAAGACTACTCAGAAATCAGTGAGTCACAAAGACCTTACTATTGTGCAAAATAAATAACTATCAGCTTCTCACTAGAGGCCATTCCCTGATATGATTTTGAACAATTTTCCTGGATGGATGAAGTAAATAAAAGACTTTGGGTAATACGTTCGAAATCAAAGTTTCTCACATAATAGTACGATCACCCTATTTATTATTTGGTCTGTTCTTCATCCACTTTGAATATACTATGACCAACATTCTTAGCCTACCACAAGAAAGCGATTCTAAGCTCTACCATGATGAATGATTCAGCCTCGACTTCCCAAGCTTTCCTTTCTTGGCCTCGGTGCCAAATCGATTTCAAATAATCTATTAGGGTTGCAGGTGAGGAAACTATTCATTTGAAAAAAGAATGATCAGCCAACCAATAATTTTACATCCTAATCTCTGTGAAAAGCAATGCTAAAAGAGAAAAAAAGTTTTAAATATCATCTCTGCCATCTAGGAGCTTATAACCTAACAGAGGGGAAGCAAGGGATTAAAAAAAAAAAAAGTACTGAACTGTATGATACACAAGCAAGAGTTGAGCAAATGTGCCACTAATTATCAGTCTATTAGTTAGATAATTCCCAGAGCAACAGGACTCCCTATAATTACATTTCCTTTCCATTTTCCTATATTATGCAAAATAATACGATGTTTTCTTTAGAGAACATCTGGTGGTTTCCTATTATTTCTTAAATCCAGAAATTTGAGTACTTTGGAACCAAAAGACTTATGTTTATTTAATTCCATTCTGACAGACTATGGTTTTGTAATTTAATTTTTTTAAGTTTTAATTCATAAATTTTGAATAAGAGGTAGTTTTTATTCAACAAATTCAAAATGAATTTTTGAGTAAGTCATAGGAAAAATGTAAATGGCAAAGGCCTGCCTCAGCTACTATCTGGACAAGGCCTATTAGCTAATATCAAAAAATAGTTTAAAAATCATGTAAAAATGCAATAAAAAGTATATATATATTAAAAAAAAAATCATGTAATCTGACATAAGCCAGAATGGATTCAAACTGGTTTAAGGCATATTACATTCATTCTAAAATATTGAAAAGAAAATTCAGTTTATAAAGAGAAAATGCCTATCTGACCTTGTAAATCCTGTTTCTGAAACTTAAAAGAATGTGTAAATCATATGTGATTTATAAGTATGTACATATAACTATTCAGTGATATGTTTGTGAAAGAAGATAATAACATTGCTTCTAAGAACACATTTTTAGCATGACACAAATATAATTACCTGATTACAAAAACTCAGGGCTATTACTTCAATTAAGAATTGATATTTGACTGGACGCAATGGCTCATGCCTGTAATCTCAGCACTTTGGGAGGCCAAAATGAGCAGATCTGAGGTCAGGAGTTCAAGACTACCCTGGCCAACATTATGAAACCTCATCTCTACAAATATTACAAATAATTAGCTGGGCATGGTGGCGTGCACCTGTAATCCCAGCTACGCTGGAGGCTGAGGCAGGAAAACTGCTTGAACTCAGGAGGTGGACGTTGCAGTGAGCCAAGATCATGCCACAGAACTCTAGCCTGGGGAACAGAGTGAGTATTCATTAAGAAAAAATAAATAAAATAAAAAATAAAAATAAAAGAATTGATACCCAATGGAGAAATTCTGAAATGTCAAGAATGTCCCAGGAATTGAATTGAGTATAGCTAAAGGAATGGCTCTTCATGAATAAATTCAGCTAATAATTATTTGTATTAGTGCACAAATGAATGTGTGTTTATGTAAGTGTGGGTATACATACATAGACGTGTGTGTTTGGAAACTTAATTATTCTGAAATTCCAGTTATAATAATGTAACACTGGGATTTAGTTTTAAACAATGACAAATGTTCAAAGCTAATGGTTCTTTTTTAAAATAGTATAAAATTACAAAAGAAAATTAATTGTTCAGCATTATTTTTATGATAGATTCTATAATATCACAATTTCACTGACCTCATAAAATGAAGATAAGAAAGGAATTTTTAAAAAGATTAAATATAGATATTGTTATAATTATCATTGCTATATTATTTGGATCCTATTAGGTCAAGAGTTGCTAGAACCAAGGGAAAGAAAGAAAGACTCCTGCACAAATTTTTTTTTTTTGAGACAGAGTCTCGCTCTGTCACCAGGCTGGAGTGCAGTGGCGCAATCCTGGCTCACTGAAACTTCTGTTTTCCAGTTTCAAACAATTCTCCTGCCTCAGCCTCCCGCGTAGCTGGGACTATAGGCACGCACCACCACGCCCAGTTAATTTTTTTGTATTTTTAGTAGAGACAGGGTTTCACCATGTTGGCCAGGACAGTCTCGATCTCTTGACCTCGTGATCCACCCGCCTCGGCCTCCCACAGTGCTGGGATTACAGGCGTGAGCCACCACGCCCGGCCTCTGCACAAATTTCAAGCATAGAAATATTTTGAGATCACTAAGGTAAGGACCTATATAATGTGGTTAGACAATCCAGTTTCAGCTGAGCCAGTGATCTGAAAGCAAAATACACCAAAATACTTCTAGAAAGTTAAAATTTCTCAAGAGTCATAGAAAAGTCTCCTAGTATCCATGTTGAATAAAGTTGTTTATGAAGGAAGCTAAAGATAGAGAGGTAATATTTGCTGATGAAAGACAAGACCAAAATTGGAATCAGAAGCACTAGTTCAAACTAGAAGAATAGAAATTGGTATGGACTAGAACTTTTGAGGTCAAATTCTTGTTAACCAAGAACTAAGGGAGTATGATAAATGAGTAGCTTTCTACCTCCCCTAAGAATTTCCTGCGCCCTCCAACCCCCAACCCTGCCAGTAAGTTTGACAAATGTAGTACTGCATGTACCATTTTTTTTTCCCAGTATGGAATGGTTATAGCCAGAATATCTGTGACCACATGATAATCAAAGCATTAGCAAAAACACTGTATTCTGCTTAGGGAGCAAAACGCAAAGACCTCTGTGAGGTCATAATTCTTTTAGTTCGTGAAATTCATTCATAGCAAATCCCTAGCCTAGTAGGGTAAGGGAAGTCAAAGAAAAATAAAAGTGGTGGTAGAGGGGTGGGCCTCTCTTCTTAAAAGAGAAATAAGCACAGATGGAGATGAATAGGACAGGTCTATCACAATTATATATATATATACATACATACACACACACACACACACACACACACACACACACACCCCATATATATATGGTATTGTTGGAAGCTCAATAACAATTGGAAGCTGTTTCTGAGAGTCGAGAAAAAGACATACTTCTGCTTCTTTTTTACTTTGAGGTCGCCTTTAAATTCTCTCAAAGAGAGCTATGTATCTCAGCCACGACAGGCATGTAAGAGATTTCTGCAGAAACAAAAAGACTTCTAACTGACGTGCCTGGAGACGGCCTGATGGGATGAATTCACCCCTGGAAGGCAAGCAACTCTCATTCCATGACTGAGCCTTAGGACTGAGCTAAGAAATTATACTCTAAACGGGACTCTCAAGGAATCTCTCCACAGCCTTCAAAGGAGGGGATTCGGGAACGAAGTCAAAGGAGACCTCAAATATGTTAGTTTATCTGGGACTCTCCAGTTTTAGCTCTGATATTCATGTGGCTCAGGAAACTCTTCTGTCCCAGGATGGCTGGTTATTCTATAAGAGTAGGAACAAGTAAGTTACACAGTTTAATTTTGTTGCCCTTCAGGCCCCTCAACTATGATTGAAGAGGTTTACATGTGAAATAACTTTGAAGGAGGATGTAAATATCAGTGTGTGTGTGTGCGCGCGCACAGGCATACATATATACACTCAGACACATCACACACACATAGACACAAGTTGCATATAGGTACATATATACATACACACACATATATGTATATGTGTATATATATATAGATATAGAAAGAGAGAGAGAGCACAGACTATGAATTCATGTTAAAAAAAAAGCAATAGCTGAATAACTATTGCTAGAATTATCTGTACAGAAATATCTGTCTTATGAGGAAAAAAACTGCTGTAATAATTTTGTTTCAGGACTGATAGAAGATAAACCTTGCCCCATGCTGTAACATAACATTTTAGGGTCTAGCTGTCAGCTTTTAGCTTTAGATGAGGGAAAAATACCACACTTCATAGAGAAAAACAAATTGGAAGTAGAGTAGAAATGGTGAGGGGAACAGCCAGCCAGCTGAAACTTGCAAAACTATATGCTGGGACTCCAGGAGATAAGCACTCACCTACCTTTGGTAAAGTCAGCGGAATTTTACCAGTGTTTGAAGAGAATTTTATAACTGCAAAACTAAAGAAGGAGCTGAGTGTGAAAATGAGCCAGCCTTGTAGAAGCCAAGATCCAAAGGACAGAGAAGCCTGGGAAAGCAACATCTAGAGATTGGAGTGTGAACTTCCTCAGGTCAGTGAATTTGGGTCGCCTCAAGCAGGTTTCTACTCAACATGTGATCTCTTTAAAGAGATATCTCCCAATAATTCTATAAAATACCCATCACTTATTCCAATCAATTTCTATCCTCTTAGACCATTATTATTCTTCAAAGCACTTTCCCCCATCTGATATGTGATGAAATTTAAGAGTTTAAAATATAATACCCTTTTCTTACCCTGCCTTGTTGAGATCCATCGAGAACTAAAACACAGGGAGGAGCCATGTAATTTTTTTTTTCTTGAGATAGAGTTTCACTCTTGCCACCCAGGCCGAAGTGCAATGGCACGATTGTGGCTCACTACAACCTCCACCTTTGGGTTCAAGTGATTCTCCTGCCTCAGCCTCCTGAGTAGGCAGGATTACAAGCACCTGTCCCCATGCCCAGCTAATTTTTTAATTTTTAGTAGAGACGGGGTTTCACCATGTTAACCAGGCTCGTCTCGAACTCCTGACCTCAGGTGAACCACCCACTTCGGCCTCCCAAAGCGCCGGGATTACAGGCGTGAGCTACCACGCCTGGCTGAACCATACACATTTTTTAATGTCAACTTTCTATTTGCTGATAAAGCCAGTTATGAAACGTGGCTTTAGGACTCCTACTCAAAGATCTTGCTAACAGTCCCTACTCCTACAATTTCCTCCAAATCCACATATTGGAGGAGCAAATCTCCCTTGTATAGAGAAACGCCAAGAGAGTTGAACTAGCTCAAGTTAATTCATGAAAATACAAGACCAGGGCAAGAAAGTTAGTACTTCCTGAAACATTACATATTTGAATATAGTATATTAACTGATGAATCCCCAGTGTCTAGAACGGGATCTAGAATTTGTTAGGTATCCAGTAAACTTTAGTTCAACTAATATATTTACTAGAAATATTTTAGTTAATTTCAACCAAGAGGCAGGGAGAAGCTCAAATGACAGCAGGAATGTGTGAATTTGAGTTGATAAGGGAACACTCAGACACTGTGGCTGACATGAAGATGTGCCCACCAGATCTTCCTTTGGAGAAGGATTTGCCTAGCTGCAGGGAATGTTGTCAATAGATAGACTCCAGCCATTGGTTCCTTCAGCTCCTGCCTAAGCTCCAGAAACATATATCACACTTTTCCCAGGCTGCCTTACATCCAATGAATGAGCAAAGTGGGAGTCTAAGAACCTGGCAATTTCGAGCCAGTGTAGAACTCTTACGGGCAATAATTGCTCTGGAGTATGCCACAGAATCTGCTAAGCCTTTGTCAGGCCTGTACCATGATCTGACATTTCTCTCTGGCCAAGCCTTTTTCTGCCTTCCTTCATGATGTTGATGGTTAATAATCATTTTGCACACTTAATTCTGTCTCTGCATCTGTATCTGAAGATCCCAACCTGTGGCATGTATGTCCAGCAGAGAATCAAGCATATGAGTATGGAACTTGAAGAGAGACATTTTATTGCAAAGATACCAATTGGGGAATGATCACCTACAGATATGAACTGTGAAACTCTAAGAATCCATGATACCCTTATGAGGAACAGAACTGAAGAAGAAAAGAATAGCAGTAAAAAATAGTAAAAATCTAAAAAAAATACCAATACTTAAAAGATGGAAAGAGAATCATAATGTAGCAGAGTCACCTGGGAAGATAGGATGGAAAAACATCTACTGTAATTGGCAACTTAAATGACAATGAGTACCCTTGATGAGAACAGTGAGAGTAGGGAGGTAGAATTCAGTGGTTGAATTATGAATCCAGTGAATAAGAAGCAGAGATTTTAAGATTAACCCATAAACCAAAGAACTCTGGATGAAACAACAGATGTTGTTATGACAGGAAGAAAACAGGTAATAAGAGGTGTGTAGAAAGCAGAAGAAAAATAACAACAAAAGGCAGACATGTCAGGAAGCAGAGATAGCGGCAGAGATTAAAAACAGCAACAGGAAAGCAAGTGACAGTCACTGCCAAAAGCATTATGTAAGAGAAGAGCATAATACCAGCTGTGAGAATTCAGAAGAAAAAAAAAAAAACACTTCTGCAGACCAGGTACAATCAGTTATAACCTAAAAACTCCTTTAAGGAACATGCACTATTCCATCCAAGGGAACATACCTAAGAAAGACTTAGAAATAGAAAAACGAAATACCCAGGAACTATTGAAACCCATAATCATCAAGCTATGAAAACTTTCAATAGCCTCCTTCCCCACTGGTGCAGACACTAACTGTAACAGAAAGGTGATATTTTGTGGAAAGCTCAAAGTGGAAAAGGTCGAATAGGCAACTGTTCCTTGATTTTTCTTTTCTCCCCTTTTTTCTTTGTGTTTTCTGCCTACGTAATTTATTTGTATTTCATTATATTATACATAGTTTAAAGTTTTGATGTTTGGAGACCATTTTGACTTATCATTATAGGCTGATCAAGTCACAAAATTTAAATGTGTAAAACTTGAAAATGACCAGTTTCTTTAACTAGATGGGTAATATTAGGGAAAGTTTCGTATACCATCAGATGTTATGGTTAATTTCAGTAGAGAATGAATAATAGGAAGTGGGAACAGACATACTTTGAATTCTTGAAGTGTTTTGGTTTTGTTTCTTTTTTTTACAGTGTCTATAGTTATAAAGAATAGAAAATGATGTTTCCCTTCAAAAACTGTTTTCTTGTCAATAATTTCCTTATAGTTTCCCTATATTGCCCTAATACAATTGAAATAGCTAATGTCTACAGAATAAATCAAAAGCTTTTCCCCAAGTTTCTAGTTCCCTGGTTATTCAATAAATACTAATCTAGATACTGCTGTAAAGGAATTTGCTGATGGAATTCAGGTTACCAATCAGCTAACTATAAAATAAGAAATTGTCATCTAAATAGAAGCATACGGTATGTATTTCTTGATATGTATGTGTATGACATCTTTTCACTTGGCATGATTTTGAGATTAATTCCTGCTGCAGTGTGTATCAATAGTTTTTCCCTTTTTGTAGTTGGATAGAATATCACTGAATGAATATACTATGGTTGATCTACTCTCCTACTGATGGGTGCCTGGGCTGTTTTTAGGTTTTGCTTTTGCATTTTTTGTTGTTATTTGTTTGTTTGTTTTGTTGTTAATATTAAAGCTGCTATGAACATTCTTGTACATAAATATTGTATTTTTGTGGACATAAGTTTTCCTATCTGCTAGGTAAAAGCTAAGGAATGGAATTGCTAAATCACAGCGTGAATGTATGTTTAACTTTTAAAAACTTCCAGTTTTTCATTTTACATATGTACCTATATGTGAGAGTTCTGGTTTCTCTACATTCTTGATAATATTTGGTATTGTCAGTCTTTTTCATTTTATCCATTCTAGGTCTATATTAGTGATCATTGTGTTGTAAATTTGAATTTCCCTCATGACCAATGATGTGCACTTTTTCATGTGTTTACTGGTCATTCGTATATCTTTTGTGACCTTGTTTTTTAAAGTTAGGTTTATTTTTAATCATATTCTGTGTCTTGTTATTAAACTTCTCAAATATTTTGGATATAAGTCTTTTGTGATAGAGAACATGTTACAAACACTTTCTCCCAGTCCTTGGTTTCCTTTTAATTTTTCAACAGTGTCTTTGATAGCCAGAAGTTTTCATTTTTGATGAAGATCAATTTGTCACTTTTTTCCGTTAATGGGTCCATTTTATTGTGTCTTGTTTAAGTAATCTTTGTCTTAAGATTACAAAGTTATTTTTCTATATTTTTCTAGGGTTTTAGCTTTTGTGTTTAGGTTAATGACCCATCTCAAATTTATAAATATGTTGGTAAGAAGACTTTTCTTTGCCTGTTGAATTGTTTGGAGACTTTGTCAAAAATCATTTTTGTGGACCTATTACTGAAATCTGTATTCTGTTACTTTGATCTATTCATTGATTCATATGCTTGTTATCATATTATCTTCATTACTGTATTTTAAAGTATATCTTGAAGACAGGTAGAATAAGCCCTTCAGTATTTATTTTTTCAAGATTATTTCAGTCATTCTAGGTCCTTGGCATTTCTATGTAAGTTTTAGAATCTGCTTATATAGAAATCAGTCAGTTTCTATAAAGAGTTATGTCAGAATTTTTATTGGAATTGTGTTGACTCAATAGGTCAGTTTGGAGAGAATTGGTATTTTAGCAACCTTTAAAGATGATATACTCTTCCATTTCTTTAGAAGACATATTCTTTAATTTATCTTAGAAATGTTTTATAGTTTTTAGTGTGGAGGTCTTACAAATTGTTTGTCTGTTAATTTGATTTTTAAGTATGTTAGTTTGGGGATGCTGTTGTAAATGGCATTTAAAAATTATTTTCCCATAGCTCATTGCTAATATATATAGAAATAAAACTGAGATTTATGATTGATTTTGCAACCTATTACATTGCTAAATACATTTGTTACTTTTAATAACTTTTTTAGACCTGAGATTTTGTTATATACTATCATGTCATCATAGATAAAGACTGATTTACTTATTTTCCAAAAAAAAAAAATTAAATATGGAAATTAACCTGTACTATGTAGGTGGGCCCAGCATGATCACATGAGCCCTTATAAGCAGAAAAAGAAGCCAAAGTCAGTTTTACAAATTCCATAGAAGAGGAAGAAGGAAGGCAACAGAAACTGAGGAAGAAGATGTCACAGAGCTTTGAAGTATGAGAAGGATTCAACTCATCATTACCAGTTTTGAAGATGAAGTAGGCCAGGAGCCAAGGAATGTGAGAAGCCTCTACAAACTGATAAGGACCCTCTGGTGGACAGGTAACAAAGAAATGGGAATTTGGTCCTATAATCAAAAGGAACTTAATTATGCCAACAACCTGAATGAATTTGGGAGTAGGTTCTTTCCAAAAGCCTTCAGAAAAGAACATGGCCTGGGCAAAACTTTTATTTCAGTCTTGTGATACCAAGCAGAAATTAGCTGAGCCATACTCTGCTGGATTTCTGATAGTAACTATGGTTAAAAAAAAAATGTGTTTTATTAAGCAACTAAATTTGTGATAATTTGTTACAGCAATAACAAATTACTCATATAGCTAACAGAAAATTAAATAACATTGAGAAAAGACTCTCAATTAGGTCTTTTCTTCCCAATATAGGTGGCATATCAATAATACTAGATCTCAATTCCCAATTTGTCTAAACTTTATTGTATATCATGCACAAAACACTTAAATTGATAGGTGTTGTCTCTTCCTTCATATCGTAAACAAAATACTATCTGTGCTATGTAAAATAACTTTATAATCATTGATCCTATTGGAAACAATGGTGATACTAGAAACTTTTCGTACATTGACAGATTTTGTGACATGTTTTAGGGTTGTTCCTCTCAGAAATTCCTCCCTATTATTCTCATGGACTTGCCTCCAGGTAATTCACACATATTCTCCTAATAATGTTTGCCATTGGTTTACAGCCTTCTTGGCTTACTCAGCATCACCTACCCTTGCCAGTTAACTTAAACATCCATGTGAATGAGCCACTTAGGACCCTAGCCTTGCAGATACTTGACCCTTTAATTCCAATAATCTTCAATTTTCATTTCACATATACACACTAAAATCATTTAGTTTAAAAAGACTGTTTTTCTCCTCAATCCTACTCCTCCTGCTATATTTTCCTTGTCCATTAATGTTACTACCTAGTTGCTTAAACCAGCAACCTTACAGTCATGTAATTTTTTCATCACTCTCTTTCTCATATCCAATCAGTGACTGAACTGTGTTGGGCCTTGATTAAAATTGGCTCTTAAATCTATCCTTCCCTTTCTCTCACTTTTGCTATTGTCTTAGCTTCAAATTTGTTATTTATTACTTGTGGGGCTTTTTAAAATTTCAACCTCAACAACATTCAGAGTGGACTCATTATCTCAATGATCAGACTCCAAGACCCAAATTTCACATAAAATTAAAGACCATAACTTTGTTACTTAAAATCCTTCAGTAAATGTCCATCACCTTCAGCATAAAATCTAAATTGCGGATGATTTAGATTTTGCAAACAGGAACAGCTCTGGAGTGTAGTTCCCAGCGAGAATGCAGAGGGGGAGTGATCATGGCATTTCCAAATGACTTTTTATTGCCCACAGACCAGGAGATTCCTGGGCAGGAAAGTGCCATGAGTCTCCAGCACGACTGTTTCAGCCAGTGCAGTGGGTCTCTGCATAAAAACATAAATCTGGGCAGCCGTTTCAACTGGTGCCTGGAACACGTGGGAGACAGAGTCACCCATTCAACTGAAAAAGAGGGGGCTGAAACAGGGAGGCAGGTGATCTGGCTCAGCAGGTCCCACCCTGACAAAGACCAGCAATCTGAAATGCTCTGGATTGAGAGTTTCACAGCAAGTACAGCGGGACCCAGGACGGTGCAGCTCTGTCAGGGGAAGGGCATCTGCCATTACCAAGTCAGTCCACCATTACGAACTCAGTCCACCATTACTAAGGCAATCCACCATTACCGAGGCAGTCTCCCTACAGAGATAGTCTGCCATTACTGAGGCAGACCACCATTACTGAGGCAGTTCCAACTATACCTCTATAAACAAAACCACAAGGAAGTTCACACAGCAGCTGGGCAGAGCCCAAGGCAGCTCAGCAATGCCTCTGCTGGCAGACTATGACTAGGCTACCTCCTTGCTGGGCAGGGCATCTCTGAAAAAAGGCAGCAACACATCAGGAACTTATAAATAAAGCCCCACGTTCCCAGGACAGAGAACCTGGGAAAAAAAAGGCAGTTATGAGATTTGCTGCAGCAGACTTAAACGTACCTGCATAGAAGCTCTGAACACAACAACAGAGCTCACAGCTCAGCACTTGAGCTCCTATAAGGGACAGACTGTCTCTTCAAGCAGCTCCCCGACCCCTGTATATCCAAAGAGACACCTCATAAAGGAGAGCTCAGACTGACATCTGGCAGGTATCCTTCTGGGACAAAGATAACAGAAGAAGAAACTGGCAGAAACCCTTACTGTTCTGCAGCTGCCGCAGGTGATCCCCAGGCAAGCAGGATCTGGAGTGGACACCCAGCAGTCCTACAGCAGAGGGGCCTGACTGTTAGAAGAAAAACTAAAAATCAGAAAGAAATAAATTCATCACCACAAAAAGGATGTCCACTCAGAGACCCCATTCGAAAGTCACTAACTACAAAGACCTGAGGTAGATAAATCCACAAAGATGGGAAGAAACTAGTGCAAAATGGATGAAAACACACCAAAATCAGAATGTCTCTCCTCCAAGGGATCACAACTCCTCACCAGCAAGGGAACAAGGCTGGATGGAGAATAAGTCTGATGAATTGACAGAAACAGGCTTCAAAAGTTGGGTAATAACAAACTTCTCTGAGCTAAAAGAACATGTTCTAACCCAATGCAAAGAAACTAAGAACCTTGAAAAAAGGTTTGAATAAATGCTAATGAGAATAAACAGTTTAGAGAGGAATATAGATGAATTGATGGGGCTGAAAAACACAACACAAGAACTTCACAAAGCATGCACACGTTTCAATAGCCAAATCAACCAAGCAGAAGAAAGGATATCAGAGATTGAAGATCAAATCAATGAAATAAAATGAGAAGGCAAGATTAGGGAAAAAGGAGCAAAAAGAAATGAATAAAGCCTCCAAGAAATATGGGATTATGTGAAAAGATCTAATCTACCTTTGATAGGTGTACGTGAATGTGGGGGAGAGAATGAATCCAAGCTGGAAAACACTCTTCAGGATATTATCAAAGGCAACTTCCCCAACCTAGCAAGGCAGGTCAACATTCAAGTCCAGGAAATACAGAGAACACCACAAAGATATTCCTAAAGAAGAGCAACCCCAAGGCTCATAATCATCACATTCACCAGGGTTTAAATGAAGGAAAAAATGCTAAGGGCAGTCAGGGAGAAAGGTTGAGTTACCCACAAAGGGAAGCCCATCAGATTCACAGCAGATCTCTTGGCAGAAACTCTACAAGCCAGAAGAGAGTGGGGGCCAATGTTCAAAATCTTTAAAGAAAGGAATTTTCAACCTAGAATTTTATATCCAGCCAAACTAAGATTCATAAGCAAAGGAGAAATAAAATCCTTTATGAAAAAGCAATTGCTGAGAGATTTTGTCACCACCAGGCCTGCTTTACAAGAGCTTTTGAAAGAAGCACTAAACACAGAAAGGAACAATCAGTACCAGTCACTCCAAAAACGGACCAAATGGTAAAAAGCATTGACACAATAAAGAAACTCAGTCAACTAATGGGCAAAACAACCAGCTGGCTTCAAAATGGCAGGATCAAATTCATATATAACAATATTAACCTTAAATGTAAATGGGCTAAATGCCCCAATCAAAAGACACAGACTGGCAAATTGGATAAAAAGTCAAAACCCATTGGTGTGCTGTATCCAGAAAACCCATCTCATGGGCAAGAATACACATAGGTTCAAAATAAAGGAATGGAGGATGATTTATCAAGCAAATGGAGAGCAAAAAAAAAAAAAAAAAAAAAAAAAAAAAAAAAAAAAAAAAAAAAAAAAAAAAAAAAAAAAAAAAAAAAAAAAAAAAAAAAAAAAAAAAAAAGCAGGAGTTGCAATCCTAGTCTCTGATAAAATAGACTTTAAAGAAACAAAGATTAAAAGAGACAAGGGCATTACATAATGGTAAAAGCATCAATGCAACAAGAAGGAGCTAACAATCCTAAATATATACTGCAGGCAATTACAGGAGCACCCAGATACATAAAGCAAGTTCTTACTAACCTACAAAGAGACTTAGACCCCCACCCAATAATAATGGGAGCCTTTAACACTCCACTGTCAATATTAGACAGATCAATGAGACAGAAAATTAACAAGGATATCCAGGACTTGAACTCAGACCTGGACCAAGCAAACCTAATAGACATTTACAGAACTCTCCACCCCAAATCCACAGAATATACATTCTTCTCAGCACCACATCACTCCTACTCTAAAACTGACCACATAATTGGAAGTAAATCACTCCTCAGCAAATGCAAAAGAACGAAATCATAACAGTCTCTCAGACCACCGTGCAATCAAACCAGAACTTAGGATTAAGAAACTAACTCAGAATCACACAACTTCACGGAAATTGAACAACTGCTTCTTGAATGTTGACTGGATAAACAACGAAATGAAGGCAGAAATAAAGATGTTCTTGAACGAGAACAAAAACACATCATACCAAAATATCTAGGATACATTTAAAGCAGTGTCTAGAGGAAAATTTATAGCAATAAATGCCCACATGAGATGCAAGGGAAGATCTAAAATTGACACCCTATCATCAAAATTGAAAAAGCTAGAGGAACAAGATCAAAAAAACTCAAAAGCTAGCAGAAGACAAGAAATAATTAAGATCAGAGCAGAACTGAAGGAGATAGAGACACAAAAAACCTTCAAAAAATTAATAAATCCAGGAGCTGGATTTTTGAAAAGATCAACAAATTAGACCACTAGCCATATTAATAAAAAAAGAAAAGAAAGAAGAATCAAATAGATGCAATAAAAAATGATAAAGAGAATATCATCACAGATTCCTCAAAAATACAAATTGCCATCAGAGATTACTACAAACAACTCTGTGCACATAAACCATTAAACCTGGAAGAAACGGGTAAATTGCTGGACTCTCACACCCTCCAAATCCTAAAACACGAAGAAGTCAAAACCCTGAATAGACCAATAAAAAGGGCTGAAGTTGAGGCAGCAATTAATAGCCTACCAATGAAAAAGAGGCCAGGTACAGATGGGTTCACAGCCGAATTCTACCAGACATACAAAGAGGAACTGGTTCCACTCCTTCTGAAACCAACACCCAGCAGAGACTGAACAAGAAAAGATAACTTCAGGCCAGTATCCACGATGAACATAGATGCAAAAATCTGCAATAAAATACTGGCAAACCGATTGCAGCAGCACATCAAAAAGCTTACCCATCACGATCAAGCAGGCTTCATCCTGGGGATACAAGGCTGGTTCAACATATGCAAGTCTATAAAAGTAATTCACCACATAAACAGAAGCAAAGACAAAAACCACATGATTATCTCAATAGATGCAAAGAAGGCCTTCCACAAAATTAAACAGCCCTTTATGCCAAAAATTTTCAATAAACTAGGTATTGACAGAACGTATGTCAAAATAATAAAAGGTATTTACAACAAACCTACAGCCAATATCAAACTGAATGGGCAAAAACTGGAAGCATTCCCTTTGAAATCTGGCACTAGACAAGGATGCCCTCTCTCACCAATACTATTCAATATAGTACTGGAAGTTCTAGCCAGAGCAATCAGGCAAGAAGAAGAAATAAAAGGTATTCAAATAGGAAAGGAGGAAGTCAAATTGTCTCCATTCGCAGATGATATGATTGTATATTTAGAAGACCTCATTGTATCAGGCCAAAATCCCCTGAAACTGATAAGCACTTCAGCAAAGTCTCTGGATACAAAACCAATGTGCAGAAATCACAAGCATTCCTATACATCAATAACAGACTCAAAGAGAGCCAAATCAAGAATGAACTGCCATTCACAATTGAGAGAATCAAATACCTAGGAATACAACTAACAAGGAATGTAAAGGACCTCTTCAAGGAGAACTACAAACCACTGCTCAAGGAAATAAGAGAGGACACAAACAGACGGAAAAACATTCCATGCTCATGGATAGGAAGAATCAATATTGTGAAAATGGCCATACTGCCAAATTGCCAAAGCAATTTACAGATTCAATGCTATCCCCATCAAGCTACCTATGATCCTCTTCACAGAACTGGAAAAAACCTCCTTAAACTTCATATGGAACCAAAAGATAGCCCATATAACCAAGACAATTCCAAGCAAAAAGAACAAAGTTGGAAGCATCACACTACCTGACTTCAAACTATACTACAAGGCTACAGTAATCTAAACAGCATGGTACTGGTACCAAAACAGAGATAAAGACCAACGGAACAGAACAGAGGCCTCGGAGGCAACGCAACACATCTACAACCATCTGATCTTTGACAAATCTGACAAAAACAAGCAATGGGGAAAGGAGTCCCTGTTTAATAAATGGTATTGGGGAAACTGGCTATCCATATGCAGAAAGCAGAAACTGGACCCCTTCCTGACACCTTACACTAAAATTAACTCCAGAGGGATTAATGACTTCAACATAAGACCTAACACCATGAAAGCCCTAGAAGAAAACCTAGGCAAAACCATTCAGGGCATAGGCATAGGCAAGGACTTCATGACTAAAACACAAAAATCATTGTCAACAAAAGCCAAAATAGACAAATGGGATCTAATTAAACTCCAGAGCTTCTGCACAACAAAAGAAACAATCATTAGAGTGAACTGGCAACCAATAGAATGGGAAAAAACTTTTGCAATCTACCCATCTGACAAAGGGCTAATACCCAGAATCTACAAAGAACTAAAACAGATTTACAAGAAAAAAACAAACAAACCCATTCAGAAGAGGGTGAAGGACATGAACAGACATTTTTCAAACGAAGACATATATGAGGCCAACAAACATATGAAAAAATGCTCATCATCACTGGTCATTAGAGAAATGCAAATCAAAACCACATTGACATACCATCGCAAGCCAGTTAGAATGGCAATCATTAAAAAATCTAGAGACAACAGATGCTGGAGAGGATGTGAAGAAACAGGAACACTTTTACACTGTTGGTGGGAGTGTAAATTAGTTCATCCATTGTGGAAGACAGTGTGGCTTTTCCTCAAGGACCTAGAAATAGAAATTCCATTTGACTCTGCACTCCCATTACTGGGTATATTTCTAAAGGATTATAAATCATTCTATTATAAAGACACATGCACACATATGTTCATTGCAGCACTGTTTACAATAGCAAAGACCTGGAACCAACCCAAATGCCCATCAATGATAGACTGAACAAGGAAAATGTGGTACATATACAACATGGAATATTATGCAGCCATCAAAAACGATGAGTATGTGTCCTTTGTAGGGACATGGATGAATCTGCAAACCATCATTCTCAGCAAACTGACACAAGAAGAGAAAATCAAACACCACATGTTCTCACTCATAGGTGGGTGTTGAACAATAAGAATACATGTACATAGAGAGAGGAGCATCACACACAGGGGTCTGTTGGGGGGGACTAGGGGAGGCACAGTGGGGGTAGGGACTTGGGGAGGGATAACATGGGGAGAAATGCTAGATACAGGTGACGGGGATGGAGACAGCAAACTACATTGCCATGTATGTACCTATGCAACAATCCTGCATGTTCTGCACATGTACCTCAGAAATTAAAGTACAATAAAACATATTTTTAAAAAAATCTAAATTGTCCAGTATACCAAGAACTTAAAGTCATATCTGTAAACCTTCAACCTCCTCTCTCATTATCTCTAATAAATATCTACCATACTGAACCATTGCTTATCTCAAATATCATTGTACTTAAGCTTTGCATGGCAACATGAATAGTTTCTCCCTGGAGTGTTAGTCCTTTCTGGCAAGCAGTGTCTGTCTGTCTGTCTGTCTCTCTCTCTCTTTCCTCTGTTTCTGCAGTTTGTGTTTCTCTCTCAACTTAGTGTGCATAGATAGGACATAGTTTCTATAGTAAATAAATGAGTAATTACATGGATATGTGAATAGATGACTGTTAGCATGGATGATATGCAGGGTTCCATGATATATAGAATAATAAAAAGACAAGCTCTCTTGCTCTTTAAAAGCTTGCTATTTCATTCTATTTTAGGGATTTTTAAGAAATACACAGCTGAATTCTACCAGACATACAAAGAGGAGCTGGTACCATTTCTTCTGAAACTATTCCAAACAATCCAGAAGGAGGGAATCCTTCCCAAATCATTTTATGAGACCAACATCATCCTGATACCAAAACCCGGCAGAGACAAAACAAGAAAAGAAAACTTCAGGCCAATATCCATGATGAACATAGATGCAAAAATC